>CAJNIZ010001525.1:41330-54140 GCA_905231905.1 Symbiodinium pilosum
GGGGGTTTGGCCGCCTGCTCTGTATGCATGTTGCAATCTAGGTAATTGGCAGCATGTTGTCCCCGACATTTCGGCGATGATTTTGGCAGCATTCCATCTGAAACCATGGTGTCTGATATTCGACACGCTTGTTCCAATGTTCAGGTCCATGTATGTAGGGCTCAGGCTCTTGCATCAGAGATGCCTCAATGCTCTAGGGCATTTTCCAGTAATGCGGCCGTTTTCCGGCCAGAGTTCGTTGTGTAGTGTGAGAGTCTTTATAGTTTGTAGACTTGGGCTGATAGTCGTTGTAAGGCTCTGCATGCCTTGTTATTACCCGTACTGTTACCCTTGCAACTACTACTATGTTGCCATTGCTACTCCACATTATTACTATGGACATAGCTATTATGTCTATGGCTAGCATTAGTATTGCCATTGATTCTTTTTCAGAGGCTTTTCAAGACTTGAACTGAGATCTGCATGGCAACAAGATGGCCTCTGGGTGCGAAGACACAACACGTTAGCCTTTCAGACAGAGCCGGAGAATGGTCCATGCTGTTGGTAAGCCTTCCTTTTCTTGTTGGTTCTTGTGTAGATAATGCTGCTACCCCAAAACCTACTACTGTGAGGACCTTCATCGCTACCGTTCTTGGTCTCATCACTAAATGCCTTTCGAATCACTAGTAGAGTCAGGGACCTCCCTATTTTCCTGTTAATCCCCATAAGGTCCCCTTGTTTTTGCAAACCCATAGGTTCCTCATGACCGACACACAATTCACAACATAGACAGCTCTGCCAGCTTGCCAGGAGCTAGAGCTACTTCTAGGCTGGAAGCTTGGCTTAGGGTTGAGGAGGGCTAGGGCTTAGAGGTTGAAGCTGATAAAAAACTTGACTGATGAGTGACAGAAAGTGGCATTGTTCCTTCATTCTTCTTTCCGAAATGGTAAAACGGACCGCCTTGGGCTACAAATATCAGAGCTCGAAAGCGGATCGCTTAGTTTTGTTGGTGCTGTAACCCATGCCCTATTGCTTCCACTGAGCCAAGAGCAGACCTTGTAAGATGGCTTGGGACACTCTGGCACAATGCGATTACTCGTGGCAGCAAGAGGAGGAGGAGTAGGAGGTGGAGTAGTAGGAGGAGGAGTAGTAGCAGTAGCAATCGTAACGTGAGGAAAACTGGTACGAGGAAGACTACTATAGGCGATGACTAAACTAACAACGCTATGTAGCAATCCTGTGGCTGGATGTGTTTATGTGAGACTTGCCTTGCAGGCTGGCTGCTGTCTGAAAGAATTCGAGAACGAGATCGCATTGACAGCACCTTGTCTGGGACCGGCTGGACATGCCGAAGCTAAAGTCCATATAGGGGTTTCCCAAAATTAGGGGTACCATTTTGAGGGTCCCCATAATAAGGATTATGATATATTGGGGTCTATGTTGGGGTCCCATTATTTAGGGAAACTACCATATAGTGCCCTGAAAAGGGACAATGAAAAAGAGTCCATAGGATAGAAATGTCAGGTGATAAAGTAATTATCTTGATCCACTCGCAATCCATGCTTTCTTTTGATAGGGCAAGATGTCAGTCTGAGAAACCCCACAGCAGCAAACACTGAGGTAAGCTGGCATCACTGCGACCGCCTCTTCAAAATCGGGAATGCTGACAGTGAGTCGTCTCCATGACTCCGAAAGGGACTGCTTGGGGTCTGAAAGTCTTGGATGACGACTCAGGATGTAGTTTGACTATGTTTGACTGAAGACTCTTGAGAAACATACGAGCTTCACAGCTTACCACCCACTAATATGCTTAGTCACATACGTTTGTTGACCCTTATCCCAAGGATGCAGATTATGTTGGACTTAGCAATGCGCCCGTCACCACGACCGTGCCCAGCCATTGCACGCCATCCAGAACCTGAATGGTCAGGAATATTATCCTCATACAATCCTTGTACATCTCAGTATAGCCTCAAATACCCGAAGCCATTCTGTCATTATTTGGATTTCTACAGTAGTTGCACGGGCTTTGCTGCGTAACGCGGCGACCAGAGCCAGCACATGCACGCCGTGCTTCCACTGTTGAAAAGTCAGGCGACTGATCTGTTCAACAACTGCTGATTCTGTGGAAGGTTGGGGAGGCATTCCAGGATAAGTTGCGCAGAGCCCAAAACCATTCCCAAATCCAAAGCTTCAGTTCTCCACCCCGAACCATGCGTCATCGGAGTTTTCTACCAGGCCAAGCCCCTGCTTTCCACGGCTTCCCAAGTAGAAGGGTACTTTTACTTCTGCTTGTTCGTTGATTCTGTGTGAAGTGAGACACATCAATCATTGAAAGGGCGAGTCAACGTTTGTTTTGCAATGGAGTAGGACTTTTGCGGAACAGAATTCTGCACGCGAGCGCGCCTTGCCTGCCAGATTTAAGTCCAAAGATTCATATCCTTTCTGTGGACCCCACACCTAGAGGGCCAAGCTTCAAAGGCTCTTCAGTCGAATGCAGGTGTTGGCCGAGACGGACATCAAATGGTTCGATGTGCTGACTTCGCAGCAGGGAGGGGAGATGGCCCTTTTGAGGCTCGCTCTGGCAAGCAAATATGTAGGGAGATGGGGACTTTACCCGGGATATATAGGGGATATAGGGTTTAGGGTTTAGGGATTTTATTGCACACCCAAATAATTGAGAATCAAATGGAAGATGAAACGGAAACTCGTCTTATAGGGTGGACTGTCAACATCGGCAGCCTTATGAAGCTACTCTTCATAGTGCGCATAGGGGTCCCTCTTGTAGTTTAGTATAGTCTGTAATAAGGAATGTCCATTGAATTATGTAAGAAATATTGACCATGGCTCATATGGGGATATGTAGAGGGATACATGGGCATACAGGAATTTCTCGGGTTTCTGGTTAACCACCTGACACCAGAATTACCTCCAGTTGCATGGGAGAGTATACCTAGAGCAGGAAGACCGGTAATGACTACATACATGCATGCATGCATGCATGCATGCATGCAGGCATACATACATACATACATACATACGTGCATACGTGCATACGTACATACATACATACATACATACATACAACACAATACAATACAATACAAAACAAACTGATTAGAGACCTACATACATGCATACTTACATGTGAGGCCTTGGGAGACGGAGGCTATGCAATGCTTGTTTTTTAGCACAATGCCCTTGCTTTTGGTGTCATTGGTTGCAGGCATGAGAGGTTCGGCATCACTTTGCTGGCAGAGGCTCCTGCAAGCTGATCTTGTCCGCGCTAGACAAGTTGCAAATTCAATGAGAGTAGCCCCAGTAAAAGGTAGAAGTAAGACAATGCATTGTGGAAGGACCCATATATTGCCTCTTTTCACCCGGAATCCGCTGAGTGTCGCTGCCACCAGTGCAGGCCCAGAGATTTGCAGGGCTGCTTTATGCACAGCATCGGAGCTGGAGTCGCAGTAATCAAGCACAGCAGTACCAGTCGTACAGAACAAAATCATGGTGTACAAGCAAGGACCAAGGTATGTACTTGCCAGGAAGGGTAGCACAGGACTTCATTCCTGCATTCAGGGCCAGCAGAGGAGGGAGTCTGAACAAGGGAGCCTGGATGGCTTCTTTGGCCTCATGGAAACCTCAATATATACCTTATAATAAAATGGTAGTTTCCATTTTCTTTTCCCTTCTCCTTATATAGCCCCTATATAACCCCAATATATACCCTATTATAATATATCTAGAATCTAGGTAGAACCTGGCCACTAGACACACAAGATCTAGAGCGTAGAAGATGAGTGTATGCAAGGCTAATTCAGTCCCTGGAGGCAGATGAGAGTGCGCCCGACGCAGTCATTGTCAGGGCAAGGACAGCCTCGGTGATGCAGATTGGGGGTTACTGAGGATGTACGATGACTTGCAATTTTCAGAAAGGGCATGAAGGTTGCATCGGCGTACAGAAGAGAGCCTTCACGAAGTTTGTGCACTAGAACGGGCTTGCAGATGCATGCAGCACGGTTCAAAAGGGGGTTATGCAGAGTGTATGGGAGATTTCAGGTTTCTTGCGTTTTTCGGAGGGAGACAACGCAAGTGGGTTCTCCGTACTTGGTTACCCAATGATGGTACGCGTGGCTGGGGAAAGCTTACAATTTCCATAGATATCATGACGAGTACAGGTTATAATTGTCCCTCATTGTCATTGTCAATTTGGAGCTTTCAAAACAACACGGGTACCCTTGAAGACCCTCGGAGTATGTGGTGCGGCCCTCGTCGTCTGAACCGCATGTACCCATACAAATTTCCAAGGAATGAATTCTATATTCTACAATGGATAAGTCCTGCTTAGCAGCTCCCTGATTTGTAATTATGCAGTTGACTCAGATCACACCTATCCAGATGGGACCATAATTCATGGTAACCTCTCAATTGAGCTAGTTGTCCTGCATAGTTCAGGGTTTAGGGTGCATGCTGGTTGCTTCAGGGAAATAAACCCAGAACTCACCAACATATAGGGAAGTCAAGCCCCAATTCCTAATGATTCAGAAAATCCTTACCCAAAACTGAGATCTATGTATCACAACGACTCAACTAAAATCCAACCCAAGCCAGAACTGAAGTTCTGAAATGTATTTAGATGGGACCGTTTTCAGTCGTTGCCAATATTGGTACTGGACAATACAATCAAAGCACACTCAAATCAAAGCTAACCACTTCTACGGAACAAAATCTAGAATCCACGGAATCCTAGCTACTTGCACGGAATGATCTTAAAACAGCAGTTGCTTCTATGGAATTGACCATCAAATTCGAAGGGAGCGGTCAGAGGTTCTACGGTTGTCCTACAAACTCGTCGAGTTGATGATGCCATGCGAGGGTGACAGATAGACACGGAACCAGCCATCGGATTATTGGGGGGCCGAAAAGGATTCTCGAAGCACCTAGATGTAAGGGCTTGGAGCTGCCTGCCTGCGCTTGATTCGCAGGCTTCTCCCTGGCTTCGAGCTTGAGATTGAATCGCAGATTTGCCCGGCATCTCTCCCAGCAAAATTAGGATTCTCGAAATTCGTGATAATCGTAAAATCATAAGCTTTAGCCTGAAAGACTTCGTAGATATGTTAATTATAGGTTTAACTCTCAAAATATAATTTTAAATATATTATTAATTAATCGATTATTTTCATTTTTCTTATATATCTCTATATTCCTCTATGTAATGACCAACCCAAGACCTCTAAAACATGCATTTTGTCATTTTATAGAGGAATTTTCGTGTTGGGAATCTAGGAGGTCATTTTATAGGGAAAGCTGTATTTCAATCAAAAAGCTTATATGGGAGAATTCTTTTGATCTGCTGGTTTCGGGATTTCTTGTATCCTCTTAAAAAAAAATCGTATAGATCATTTCATAGGAAAGGAATTATATGATTGACTTCAAAATCGGAAAGATGCCCCAAATATTTCATAGAAATTATATATAATTATAGAGTGGTTTTACGGATATTTTGATTTCAGAATATCTTCTAAGATCGAAGATTTTTCTTCATGGGCGCTGCCCTACTTTTTATAGTCTATATTTTCGTATATAGAAATATATTCTATAGATCTCTATAGCTTAGGATCCAGACCCAAACCCAAGGATATAGGAAAAATTCTCTAACAAGAGCTTGATACTATAAAGATTTATAAAGATATTTTAAAATGATTATAGGGATCTCATAAGATCTTCTAGAGATAGCTACGAGACTCCGACGAAGGCCTAGAGGGACTCCCAAGGTACTCCAAAGGGACGGAGGTCATTTTATGGCGAGGGGTTGCGAGGTATTGGAGAAGGTCAGGTAATCATTTTATGGCGAATAGATACTTGCAATGGCATTTTATATGCATGCGCTGCAAACCCCCGCCAATCATTTCATAGAAAAATGCCATATCAATGGTTTATGCCCATATTCTTCGTGAAGACGTAGATTCTCTATTATAAGTCGTAGAATATGATCTTTAGGAATTATCCTATTTCAAAAAATATAGAATTTACTTATCTTTTTTAAGATATCTATATATTTTTATTTGATTTGATCTACTTAGATAATGATATTGATTTGCGTATATTTCTTATTTTTCATTTCAATTTAGATATCTTCTCTTTCTTAATATTGATTGATTTATATCAAGAATGCAAAAGGAGGGGAGGGAAGGATGGATTTTGATTAATATCTTGGAGGTCTTGGAATTTCGATTTTTTTCGATATGATTATAATTTAATCCGTAGATTGTCGTGAAAGAACCAAAGATGCACGATATCGGGTCCCCGAGCCATATATTAAAACCCGCTATTGCCCGCCGAACAACCAGATTTATTAGATATATATAGATTTGCTAGTTACGAGAAGGAATATGATTTCTCTATTTTCTCCTCATTGGTCGATTTGAATATATTTGATTGGAATTTATATTTTGATTGAAATTATTGATCTATTTATTTCTTTTATTTATCTTTTTTATTGATATCTATTATTATAAGATTTTCTCTTTCAGATCCTTAGATGAATTCTCATAATTGTCTATTTTATTGGAGATCTAGACGAGGGAGTATTTCTAAAAATATTAATTTTATAATTCTTGAGATTATAGATATCTAATATAATTTATTTGAGATTTTTATGAATCGTTGGATCTATAAGATAAAAAGATCCAAAAAAATGAAAATAAGATTTGAATAGATGATAAACAAGATTATTCGATTTAAATTCTTTTCTATTTATCTTCAATTTATTTCATTTGAGTTTGATATAGATCTATTATATTATGATTTTCTATATATCTTTTTCTATCTAATCTTATCTATCTTTTTTTCAGATTTTTTCTTTAATGTTGTCTGTCTATTTTCATAATATTCTATTCATATATTTTCTATTCGATTATCTATCTTTTCATCATCTATCTATTATTCTTTCTATGATCCGCTGATTCTATCGATGCAAATATCTGATCTAGAATCTGGAAAATCCGCAATTTCAAAGAATTATCATCATATCCTTCTTTCAATGAATATTATAATATTCAGGATCTACATGATGATAGCTTGCTATATATTTCCTTAGCAATGCTATCTAGCAATAGTATCTTGCTAATAATATCCTTGTAACAAATAATATCCTCGCCAATAACGTATTTGAATAATGCCCTGATAGATATTCTATAATAATCTAGGAATAGCGCCAGGCGTCCTGACGACAAAGACTTGGCGCTAGCGCCCTGACGCCAATATTCTCCTATCAGAATCTTGACGATAGCCCTCGGAAGATTCTTTCCCTACAAAAAACCCTGGCAACAATATCCTTGATAAAAATATCCTGCTATTCCGGATAATATATCTTTCCCTTGACCTACGTGGCGATATCTGAATGAAATATAATCTTATAATCATTCTTTGAGAATCCTATTTTGCCAATATGATAATGAATGGTATCTTTAGAAAATTGATAACGAACTCTTTGACAACTAAGAATATCTATCGAAAGGAATAGATATTCCCTCTATAATCCCTTAGCTTAATTTAGCAAGAGTTCTCAGATAATATTCGGATAATATCTTATTTCGATCTGTGCGCGTGCGCAATCTATAGGATTTCGTGTCTCTTATAATATCAATCTCGAATAATCAATCCTAGCAAGAAATTCCTGGCAATAGCAAGAGCTCCTAATAAATCCAGAAGAATCGTATGACGATATCTCTCTCTGTAGTATTCTGGCAATATTACCTCATCAATTTATTATTAATATAATCTATGAGTCGACAGCCATGAAAAATATGGTGAAATGAACGTAGCAATAGCTCATTCATCATTCAATCGATAATTCCGCATTTTCTCCTAAAGATGATATCTTAATATCGATATTCGGATAGTCCTATTTTCTTGATCTATCTATCAAAATTTCTTTTATTAATAACGATATATTAAATATAATATCCTATCCTTATCTCCATATCAATAATTCCTTAAATAGAATCTTTATGAATCCTTGCAAAAGCAGGGCGGGCCAAGGAAAGCTCTTAGACCTTTTATAATCCTTAACAATACACACAACCAGCACCACCCTATTTTGACTGGTGGGCCGATGCTTGATCTGGAAAGGGGCTGCATACAGCAACTCCAAATAGCTTCCACTGTGCACTGTACCTGCAACAGACAGGCGGGATACATGAATAGGCTTATATCTTTGACACCCCTCCTCAGGAGGAAGGATAGCTGTATATCCTTGTTACTGAATCTGCCCATTCCGCCTCTATTCCAGGAGGCCACCATCTCCAATCCAGGAGATAAAACTCACTAGGCCGCTACCCAGTCTGCTCCATCTGTGCTTGGAGCCTTCCAGTAGCCGAGCTCTACTCTGGCTTGCACCGGGCAATCCACTCAGCAACTCCTGCTGAGGTTTTCACATACTCATATTGAATGCTGCAGTTCCGTACTCTGGAGTAGATCCGCAGCATAGACCGCAATTGCTTTCCACTGGGCCGGCGGAGGCGTTCACCATCCTTAGTAATGATATCCTCCTGGAAATATTTGACCAATCTTTCCGCAAGAATGGCCTTCAGCCCAGTGATTGAGAGGGATTCTTCACGAAGTCCACTCTTCAAATCCTCCGCGGCCAGCAGCATAAGTTATCACGCAAGATTCTTGGATAATCATTGATAGCCTCGCCAATGCGCACATTCATGGTGTCCAGCGTGGGACCTTCAATTATATTTGAAACCGCGGCATCTTCACCAATCTGTTCAGACGTGCGATCCGAAGCTGCCGTAGGCGAACGCGGGCTTCCCATGGCATCAGGGCTGCTGCTGCTACCGGACTCAGTGGCTTTGCCCATTCCAATCCCAAGCAAGCGACCAGAGCCCTTCAAAACCAACCCGCTAGACTTGATCAAAAACCAAACCAATCCAACCAAGGCAAAGAAGTACGCCACGTAAAAGGTACCAACTAGTTAGCTGGTCCAGATGGCTTTCCATGGCGTCCTGGTGAGCCTGAGCCATCGTGATGCTGCCGATGAGAAGTGTTGCCATGAGTCCCCTTTCCAACGGCAATTGCTTCATCAAAGAATCCATCCTACTCGGTTCCAAGGCCTTGGTTCCTAGGTCCGCAAGGTTCAGGAGGGTATCTATCTTCCCTATCTCGAGTTCCTTCTCTCGCACGGCTTGTTGAAGTCATATCTGTTTCAGACTGAGATGCTTCACTTTTCCGCATCCTACTCTCTGCGCGATCGACCTTGCTGCTGAGCTGTCGCTCAAGACTCTGTGCTTCACTTCCCATCCAAAGTGCTCCAGGATGACCCTTGTCAACTTTCCTTCTACGGCTATCTTCACCCTGGCATAGAATTCCGCTTCACCGGAACTTAGGGCGATCAGGGACTATCTGCCACAACAGGAGTCGATCAGGTGCTTACCGACGCGCTGGAATGTCGAACTGACAGAACGGCGACTCCACCTATTTATAGCCCAGTCAGAGTCTGAGAAACCTTCGAGGATCGTGGGCGCCTCTTGATATTCAAAATGCCACTTTTCAACGGGATATTTCACGATATATTTGCTGAGGCGTTTCAAATAGAACCAATGGATCTCCAGGGGCTTGTTCATGCCTTCCGTAAGTTTGTTTGCTGCGTATTACAGGGATGGACGGTCGACAGACATATAGAGAATCGTCCCCGTAGCTCGGCGAAATTTCTCGGCACGTTCCCTGTCCAGCTCATATTCGGCATTACGAATATCAATCCCAATAGACTTCGATGCTGGCGTGTCTACGCCCTTGCATCCCTTCAGGTCCAGTTCCTCGATCACTTGGAGGCTATACTTGGGATCGCTTTCCAATGAAACCTTCCTCTGTCCAGCGAATCAGCCGACCAAGGCGACATCCCTCTGAGACTTCTCCTCCATATCTTGGGTTTCCGATACGCGGGAGGATCTTCTCCTCGTAGTTCTCCGCCATCAGCTTGTCAAGCGCGTCAAGCTCTTCTTTCTCTCCACTTGCCAGGAAGTCGTCTCCGTGGCAACTCAAATATAGGTCTGCCTCCTTCTTGCAGTAGGTGTTCGGGCAAAGGAGCAATTCTTCAAATCCGTCGGTCATCTTGATCTTATAGATCTTCCCGCCCCATTATCTGGATATTTCGCCCAGTTATCGCCTTATTGAATTTCCAGACGATGTCCGGGGTTCCTTCGGATGCCGGAGGGATCTTCGCCTTTTTTTCAGAATTGTCCGCGTGAAAGAAGGCAACGCTGATGTTGTACCTCGCAACCAATTTTCGATTTCGCTTCTGTATTGGCTTCGCTATAGCAGCGTGAGATACGATGGCCCTATGTATCCTCATCGGAGGAAGACCTATTGACGCATCCTCCCTTTTATAGATATTTACTTCTTGAGCTACGAGGCGACTCCGCATTCCGGGCTTGCCATCGATCTCCTTTGCCGTATCGATCCAACGGGATCTTAGCAGTCAAAATCCTTTAGATTTAGCTTCAGCGTACGTGATATCATTCTTCACATTGAAATTTTCCATCTTTATCAGCTCTTTATCTCTTCCTTTATATATCTCGTTTATCTCGAGCGCTTCACGGGGTCGTTCGTCGTAGAATCTTTCTTCTTTCTTTTCAATTTCCGTGGGCAACGACGCCACAAGCATGCAGTCATAGATGGTAGATAAACCAGCCACCATTTCCTCTTCGGAAGCTTCCGGTGGCCCTTCGGTTTCGCGCTTCCTGCTGGGGCTCTCTGCCTTCGGCTTCTTGGTCTCAGCGGGCTGATCGCCCTCCGGAGAGAGATTCTCCCGCTTTTCGCCTCCCGGGGTGCCTGGTACCGCAAGCTCCAGGGCTCTCGCCGCATCCGAGAAGCGGGCTTCCATTTCCATCGGAGCGTCCCTGTATTTCTGGAAGGCTGCCTAAAGAAGCCGTCTTGGCCTTCCCCAGCGCTACCTAAGGCTCGTGGCCCCGACGCGGGCTCCTCTGCCAGGAGCTTCCCAAACCTTGCCCTGCACTCAGGCAAGTGCTTCTTAGAAGCTTCCCCATAAGTTGTCTCGCAACCTGGGCAGCCCTTTGTCCTACCATTTCTGGATCTGCCTTTCAAATGCGATATAAACCCCCGTGGTTGTGGCACTTGTCCTTCCAAACGCGAAGCTGGGAGAGGCTGACCAGGTGCCAAAGGGGTTCTTTCGGGCTGGCCTCGAGGCTGCCAAGGGATACCTATCATATTATTGAAATATCAAGCCTCAATTCTTTTCGCCTGAACCTGCCTCCTAATAGACCTATACCTCTGAATCCCATTGGGGTCGCAACGAAGTGCTTATCATTGCTCAAACTCTTCTCCAACCAAACTCCGCATGCCCACTTATTTTCCAACTTCTTTAAGTTCTGATTTGAAAATTTGTATAAAACCACTTCCCCAAATTCAGCAATCTCACCCTCGCAGCTACGGTTCCTAAGTCGTTCATAGGCCGTTCTACCGTCTTGCTTAATCCCAAAACGTGTGCAAAGCCAAGCCGCATGCCTCGCCATCCAAGTGAAGACGGTCGAAATCTCTGTCTCCTTGATGATGGGGTTACTTATTTCGAAGGCAACCTTCAGTGTCCTGACCTGATTGCTTAATTCAAGTACTGCTCTTTCTGCAGCACCGTTTGCTTGGGGATCTCCTTTAGGCACAGGCTGACTAACCGCTTTCTTCGGGTAGTTCTTAACAAGATTTTTAGCTACAGACTTGATTGCCGGCTCAGTGTCGCTGACTACCAAAACATCTGGATGACCACAGAACTTCATGCCTTCCAATGCCAAGGCATTGGAGTAAACATCGCCTGGACCCTTAGAGTTAGCTACGCCTGCAAATATGGACCCATTCTTCTGATCCCTGCACGCCAGCCTCGCTGTTGAATCTGGCTGCTCTTCCTTCAGGTCCTTGAAATTCGTGGTGACTGAATCTTTTGAAAGTGTTTTTATGAAGAAGTAATAATCAAGATAAAACCGGGCTAGATCTTCCTTCTTTTCTTCTTCCCTTCTCCTATAAAAATCTTCATTGACCTTACCCTTGATGCAACTTCCGCACCAGCTTCTAAAAGGGAGATGAGTAAGTTCATGCTCAGCCCTGATTTCAATACTAATACTTGGGGGATTTTTCTCATGCTTAATCTTTCTTTCCTCCTCGCCTTCAGGTTCAGGATCCTCGCCGAGGGGCGCGTCGCCAAAGGGATCCGCTTCCGCCTCGCTTGGGGAGCTTTCAACAGCTTCCTCCACAACCCTGACTTCTTTTATAACAGGCGCTACGAAGTAAATTTTGGGATTCTCTTCCTTCGGGGCAGGGGCTATCATGATATCCTTGGGATACTGCGCTTCAAGTCCCTGGGCCTCCAACCAATAAACGCCCTTTTCCTTAAGAAGAGGGGTCTTGGGAAGTTCTCAGGATCTTATAAAGCTTCCTACCTGTGTCATATAACAAATATTAAACCTTGGGGCCTATCACCAACCAAGTACCCTTGTCACTTGCCTCCGACATAGAAATAACCAGAAATTTCGCATCCTCACTTTCCCTATAGTGAAATTTCATCCCTATATCCCCGGAACTCAAAATCGAACAAAGCTTCTTACCTAGCTTCAGGTTCACCCGTCACTGTCCTCATGCTAGCCTGGGCATCTACAACAGAAACCGCTTCACTGTCAAACCCTTTTGGAGCTAACCCTCCCCCAGCCCCCGTGTCAACAAGCAACTTGTGGCTAGAGTTACTTACTCCGGCAGCCAGAGCCGCGACAGAAAGTGTACTAGCAGCTGCGGACTCTCCTTCAGGTTCAGGGGCTTCAGGGG
>CAJNIZ010001525.1:54162-89163 GCA_905231905.1 Symbiodinium pilosum
CTTCCTTTTCCTTCAGCTTTCTTCAGGTCTGCAAGTCTCTTCCGGCACTCCGTTTTGGTGTGCCCCGGCTTTTGGCAATAGAAGCAAGGAGTTTTCTCTACAGGAGTAGAGGAAGTCTTTTCGCCTATTTTGTCGCCTTTCTTTCCTTTTCCTTCCTTTCCTTTGCCATCCTTGCCCTTGCCCTTGCCTTCTTTGCCTTTCTTGCCTCCCTGAGGAATTGCGTCAATATCTATCGACGTCGGGGCGTTTTTCAAATACTTCTCGGTTCGGACGATTTCCAGGATCTCCTCCCTCATCTTGGATCATTTAAGCAACCTTCTACAATGCCTCACGAGGCACTCCATGATACTCGCATCCGTAATACCCAGGATCACGATGCCGATGATTGTCTCGTCATCGATATCCTTGCCCGATTATTTTTCGTATTCGCGCACCTTTCTCTCAAAGGCTTCTATACAAGGAACCAGATCATCCTCGAACTTGTAACGAAGGATCTCCAGAAGAAGGCCGACGTATCTGGTCTTCAATCTCGGATTATATTCCAGATAAAATTGTCTGCACGCCTCCAAGCCTTCATTCTCCCCAGAGCTATTCAATTTATCCAACGCCCGCTCCCTGCACAGCATGACGAGAATATAGTACAATTGCGCGGATAAACCTTGCTCTTCGGGGGAGAGGCTTCTGTTCCGCAACGGCAGTTCGGAATTTTCGCTCCTTGCCAATAAAGTCTGGAATCGTTTATCCAGAGCTCCTAAGAAGGAGCGCAATATAAAGTTCCAATCGTTGAAAGTTGCCGCCTCGCTGCGGATTACCTCTGGCTTGCCGAGACCTCTGGTGTCTACCAGAGATAGCAGCCCAAAGACTCCAGTAGCAACGCTGGAGCTGCTAGCAGATTGTGTCTGCTGCTGTTGCTGCTGCTGTTGCTGCTGCTGTTGCTGCTGCTGTTGCTGCTGCTGTTGCTGCTGCTGTTGCTGCTGCTGTTGCTGCTGCTGTTGCTGCTGCTGTTGCGGCTGCTGTGCCTGCTGCTATGCCTGCTACTATTGATTTGATAAGCTCTGGATCTGTTGCTGCTGCTAGGGCGCAAGTTGCCCTTGGATCGCCTGCATCGCCTCAATAGATTGCTGCAGTTGGGCCAGAAACTCCGTCGCCAAAGCCTCCATCCTTATCTAAAGACTTATGACCAGGATCCTCCGACTCGGTCTCGTCCCCGGCTCCTTCGTCGTCCGCCTCGTCCTTCTCTTCTTTATCTTCTTTCCTGTCTTTTCCTTTTTCTCCTTCTTGAACTTCAAGGCACGGCGGCGACGGATGAGGCTCTGGGTTGCAAAAGCTAGCGTGCAGGGTCTCTGATCCTTTGCTCGCTCGTCGCAAGCTGAATACGCCTCGTTCAAAATACGAACGATTCCAATTCTGCCTCTTGGCTTGAAAGGCAATAGAACCTTCTTTCATTCCGCCCTTTCATTGAAAGATAGATTTGTTGAATGCCTCTTCAAGATTTCGATCTTGGGCGTGATACGAAGAACGTATCGCCTCTTAGGATTGGAATTTGGCAGGGCTGTCCTTCCTCTCCAGAAGGGTTTTGTTAGAGCTTCCTCCTCTCCTCTTTATCTTATTAGATCTTCTCTTTGCCTTCGCCTTGATTTTTTATCTCCGGAGATGGATTTGGCCTCTCCGACCGGCTTTCTTCCTTTCTTTGCCGCCGGAATGGCCTTTCTTGCTGGGCTTGCCGCAGCCCTTATCCGTCTTTGTGGCGGCTTCCTGGAGAAAAAGAAAATCATAACCGCCCAGACCTGGGAGAGCCTTGTCGGCTTCCGCCCAATGAGGGGGCGATGAAGCAGTAGCCTCCCTCTCAGCTGCCCTAGGCTCAATCAAGCAGCTCCCCTTTCATACAAAAACAGGCGCGGGCCAAGAAAAGCTCTTAGACCTTTTATAATCCTTAACTTTCCATATAACCAGTTCCGCCTTATTTTGACTAGGGGACCGATATCTAATGTGCAAAGAGGTTTTATACAATATTTCCAAATAATTTCCATTATATATTATAATTGCAATAAATGAAATATATAAATAATAATCCTTAAGAGAATATCCTAATAATAATGCTCTAATAAATATATTCCAACAATAATATTGACGAAAATTCCCAAATTCAATAATTTAATCATCATCAATAATTTCTAAATATTGCCCAATTAATATCAAATCCTATCATTCCCTCCTTCGGCATCTTCCTTCTCGTCTAATTCGTAATGAATGGTGGCAGGATTTGACGATTAGAAAGCCGAACACCGATTCTTCTTGAGAAATCTATTTAGATCCTTCAAATCTCTTGAATAACGAGATTTCCTTCTTCTCCCGCAAATTATATAATATTCGATTAAGAATTAGAATCTACATCTCATTATATTTACGATATCGAATATTTAGTATTGGAAATCGAGGTCCCCATTTTTTTAATGATATCTTCGAAATTCAAGATATCGAATATCGTAGAATTTATTCTATCCTTATAATAGATAGTTGTCGCATCGTGGCGCCACGTTCAATAACATTATATATCTTCATGATGTCATATTAGCCCCTGATCCGGCATCATTGCACCATCCTTGCGTCACGTCGGGATACGTCGGGCGCGCCGCGTGGGTCCCTGAAACGGCACCTTAATTTGCAATGCCATGTCCTGGCGGCGCTGCGTGGGATACTGATGCCACGTGAGGAAGACGCATATCTTCGGCATGTGAGCTTTTGACGCCACATCCTGGCGCCACGTCCGCCACGTCCTGGCGCCCATCCGGCGACGACACGTGGCACATGGCGCCACCAACTTCCAGCGAGGATCTCAAAGACAGCATACCTGGCGCGGCGATGCAGGTGCGTCTGGGAGGTTGGCACGCACTTCTTCTTAACTTTACAAATCGATTTCACGTCCTCCAAACCCAGTTCTCCTGTCCCTTGCCTCTAGAATTTGTAACCTCCAACCCCCCCAGGAATCCAACGCGCGAGTCCTCAGTTCGCCCGACCTGTGCTCGGGAAGTGCCTGCATGCACCCGTGTGTCTTCGCCCGACTTGTCTTCGGGAAGTGTCTTCGCACGCCCACGTGTCTTCGCGACGACACGTGCCTTCGCCCGACCTGTCTTCGGCAGATATCTTCTGACACGCTCGCGGCAAGTGTCTTGCCCAGGGCAGTGTTCTGATAAAGTGTCTTCGGACGCCCACGTGTCTTCGCTCCGAGAAATGTCGTCCCCTAGTGATGCCCAGGTGTCTGCATAGTCCCAAACCCCATGTGTCTTCAAAATGTGACTTGGTCTAAAGATGATCTACGGGCCCTTGCTGCAAGAACTACATGGACGTGTAACCAGGACAGGAAGAAGTCGGCAGCAAGTTGTGCCACCGTTCTCCAGCAGCAAATCATTTCCCACTAAGGAGCCGCGAGTCCAGCTTGCGGTGAAACTGCTTGAATTGTGACCTCAGTCTGTATAGATTACGCAAGGCCAAATGGGTTCAGTTATGGTCAACAAACTTTCTGCTAGGACTTTTGCTGAACGTCCTCAACCTTGAAGCATTGTGAAACGGTGACACGCTCGGCTCAGGTATTTCCCTGCAAGACAGGAAGTTTGCTGAGCATCAACTGCCGCTCTTAGCCTGTGCCTCGCCAGCTTTCAGGAGGAAGCCTTCATCGCACGCCTATTTTGGATAAAACCTGAGCAGGGTAGGACTGGCTGGAAGACATGTCATGAGAGAGAAATTGGCCTAACAATAAGTGCCCGGCATTGAACCTCCTCGGATGGCGACGCTCTTGCTTGGTTTGAACTGGCACCACACCTTCCATGAACTCAGCAACTGCGGGTGCCGACCCTCAGTCCCTTGGGACAGGCGCTTACCTGTGTTGATCGCATAGGCTCCAGTTGAGCCCTAAACTCCATATCCCCCATTCCGGGCCCCACCAAGAATGTACCTAAGTGGAACATGCCTGCAGAGTACTTGCGAATTGGCCCGCATGCTGTCATCCGAAAGAGCCCGAAGCTAACCTTCGAGAGTATGGGCATCTTGCCCATTTGGTAGTTTACCAAAATAAGGGGACCCCAGTATGGACCACAAAATACTATACTTCCCATTGTAGGGACCCCCAGAATGGTATCCCTAATCTTGAGAAACCCCATTTACCACCCCCCAAGATCTGAAGCCCGCAGATGTTGCGAGTGATAACACTACTAGGGTTGATGGGGGCTCCGTGGCTGGAAGCTGGGTAGATCTTCCCATGGTGGACATTCCTTCTGTGAAAAAAAACCGAGTACTGCTGCATTGTACAGATGGGTGGAAAAAGACAAAAGAAGTTGCTATACAGAACTGCTTCTGATCACCTCGGAGACAAAATCGTGCCGCCCACACTGACACTTTGAAGGCTAATCCAATTCAGAAGCTGCAAGCCCCGCGAGGGCTAGACGCCCACCCCTCAGTCCTGAACCAATGTAGCTGCGCACTGGCTAGGGAGGAAGTAGGTAAAGTACCGGACACTTGCACAATTCCGGAAGCCTAAATCCTGAATCTTACTGGGGATTAGTACGCAATAAGGAACTACAATCCCTCTGTAGCCCCTACATTATATATTCCCACGTTTCCTACTAACCCCAAGTAAGAAATCGTTGCAGCTACTTACTAAGTCACGTTAGCCTTTGGCTCTCCCACTCCTGCCTTGGGATCTGGCTTCGGCGCGCCCTGTGTTCATTGTCTCTATGAAGACTACTACCATCGTGCTTATGGTTACTTCTACGACAGCGGCTACTAAAGTATGCGAACATCATGATGAAGTGACTGCTCCTGTAATAATTCACGGTGATGGCGGTCATGATGATGATGATGATGATGATAGTGATGATGACGATGATGACGACGAAGATGGTGAGAGCATAATATTGATAATATTGGTGATGAATTAGTTGCCGTGGGCACTGCGTTTTTTCCTGCAGCTTCCGGTATGGTGCTACCGCAACTATGCAAATGGGGAGGTTTGTTCAACGCCATGCGCAAACAACTAAACCATAACAGCTGGAATAGTGAACGACAGGAATTAATGATGGCAATCACAGAAAGGGAGGAAGTACTAACTAGAGAAGTACCAGCCAGATCATGCTAGCCGCAAAAACCAAACATGAAGAGTTAGAGCTGTCACCTGGCCAGAACAGCAGCTAGCGGAACGGCGGCAATCTTACTTACGAGAGTTAGAGCAACGACACAAGTGCAAGCATGGAAGCGGGCGAGCATGCGCAGTCAATGCCTTGTCTACCCGTCTGGTGTGGTTATTCTGAGGCACCGAACAAGGACATCCGCTATCAGCAAGCCTCCGCATCATCTGCCGGCTCATCTTCCGTAGCCTGCTCCTGTCAAAGCCGATGAATCTTTAATGCAAACAACAGTCAGTGTCGGCCAAAGCCTCGAACAACAAACGGTGCAACTCAAACTATGTTTGGATGTTGCGCCTGGCTAAGCCTTCCCGTCTCACCTCAACACTTGCAAACCCTTTGAGTCGGTGCTGCAGCCGTCACTAGTATGCACACATTGATGGAGCTGGCACGGGTCGAATTCCACAACTGCGAGGATGGTCTTCCAAGCAAAGCCGCATCCAATGGAAAAATGCGAGGCGTAAGGCACACAAGACAGTACCATTAGTGCAGTAGGCCTTCTGCAGGTAGTCGCCGGCAAGTTGGTTGCCATTCTTGAAGACCCACACTCCCTTTCCATAGGGCTTATTGTACCTCAGGCAAATTTGACCATGGCACGATCACAACATCCACTCCTAATAAGGCATTGGAAGCATGATCAGGCAGCGTTTTCACAAACAGATCCACAGACAGCCACACCCGGAACGCTGAGCTGACGAGCCTGAACTTGCCGCAGTAGAAGGTGCCGTTTGGGAACACCCACCTTCCAACAGCTGGCTCCGTGCCCAAGCGAAGGAAGACAAGCTCATGCGTTTCGGTGATACTACAAAGGCGACTAAGACGATAGAGGCTCCTGTAAAAGTAGGAAGGAGCCAGTAGAAGAAGACCGAAGATTGGACATAGTGCTGGGGAGTAGCAGATGCACCGTGAGATCAGCCTGTGAGCCTACTGTTCCACTCACATCCCCTCACTACCTGGTTCAATCTCACACTAAGCCGCGGCGATGCTAGAAATGCACGCCTCCTTCGTGCTGACTGCAAAAAATGCAGCCAAGCAGCTTGCCGCTGACTATCTTGCCATCTTCCCATTCTCCGACTAGCTGGGTGCCATCCTTGGCAAACCTGATGGTCTGACAACAGCTCCATCTTGCCATCATGATTGCTGTGGCCAACACTCCAACTGTCATTACTTCATTGTGATAATTTTGCATTGTCACAATCATTGTCATTTTTTATGACTCTTGTCATTCTTCGTATCCAAACACCCGCCCTCCGTTCACGGAGGTTTGGTCTGCGACAGAACTGGGGGCTTGTCATTGTCCCGCCCTTAAACCCTCGACAACCCTAAACTCTAAACCCAAGACCCTAAACTGTGTCCTCCACACTGCAAGCGCAAAGCGGCCGGCTTCACGTGACAGGAGCTTCCCCATCCGAAGAGTGTGCAGGATGGTCCGAATTTTGAGCAGACTTCTGCACAGTCTCGGGGGCCCGGCGTGTAGGTACCTTTGCCGTGCTTCTTGCCCTCCCTCCACTGACCAGCGTAAGCCTCAGGCAATTCTTATTGTGTTGTGTGGGCTATTGGTATTAATACGATATATTACCAATAAGAATATCACTATTCGTATTAATATCTTTATTTATATGAACCATCTTCTCACTGCTATCATATAGACCAGTGTCACTGCATCCCAGGCAAACTGCCTGGAACAGCACAACAAAAAAGCAGGCCCCCCTATCCCAGCCAAACCCGGATGATGAAGCACCCAAAAGCAGACACTCCTGCTACCCTATACGCCTGACATGTGATGCCTCTGGGCATCCCTCATTGGTACACTCACCCCTATTACCAAGCCTGATAACCATTGACACACTTAATCCAGCACGGCTACGTCTCCATTGACGTACGTGAAAGTCCCATCTGCAGGAGCCTCGAGGAGCTTCCAAACATGTTGGGTTTCAGGGTTTGGGGGTAGGGTTCTTGAACTGAGGAGTTATCTGGGAAAGCTTAGCAACAATTTCTTTCACGAGCTTTGATATGTACCAACTTGTTTACGTGCGCCACTGATGCCGGTGCAAGGAAGATGCAGGTTTGTGGTTCTGTGCGTTTGTCTTACACCTTCTGCATCTAGCTGTTTGTGCTGAGCGTCTATGCTGTGGCAGACACTGCCATACGCCATCCGGGATTTCTCGAAACCCGAGTCTCCAGCACATGCCCCCAACAGGGTAAATTCCCCGCAGCAAGAACCCCTCCAAAAGGGATACCCACAAGTTTGAGAAATTCCAATCTCGATGCTCGATCAGGAGAAAATCGGCAGGCATGGTAAACCGCAGAGTTCCAAAGATAGGGCTCCTGCTTCGACCATAATCCTTACTTTGAGGACCATCACACAACAGATCCCTTGCTGTTGAAAACTCCGAAGCCCTTTATACCCCTATGCATCCCTGTAAACGGTACGTAGGACCTCAACCTGTTATCCCAAGTTGTGCACCAAATACATACACCCACCGATCCTCCTAAGCTCACCCAAAAACACACTAACAAGCCCTATCTCATATCACCCCTAGAACCCTAAAATCCTAAACTCTGAACCCCAAACCCAAAAATCCAAAACCAATTCTCAACCCAAAAACCCCTTGAAAGACATCCAAAACCAATTCTCAACCCAAAAACCTCTTGAGAAGGAGCCTCCCTTGATTTTTAGAAGCTACAGAGGTCCTCAGGGCCGGCATTGGCGAGGCATCCGCGGAGGCCGGCAGTGAAATTGCCCAAGTACGTGCCTTCATTTTGGTTTTAGGGTTTAGGGATTTAGGGGTTTAGGGTTTAGGGTTCAGGATTTAGGCTTTAGTGTTTAGAAATTATGGGTTTATGTTTTAGGGGTAGGATTTAGGGTTTGGGGTTTAGGAATTATGGGGATGCATGTGCCTTCAATTTCTAGGTTCCCCAGTAACGCCTTAACAAACGGGTACCCTTTTCCTGATGTTCAGCTTTAATAAGAAGAGCCCAAAATATAAAAGGGAAAAGGGCTACAGCTGGGGTACCTAATTCGTTTTTATCATTATTCTTACTGGGGGCTAGTAGGGAATCAGGGAATACGCTCTTTGGGGATTATATAGGGATTATATTCCCTCATTCCCTACGTTGACATGCTATATACAATGCATATCACATATTAGAAGTGGTTGCTGCTCCAAATTTTGACTTCATGGTTGTCAGTAGGAAAGGGAAAGCCAGACAATTGTGGAAGTAGCACGGAAGCTACTATTCAGGTCTTATCCATTAGGGAATGAACGCGATATGGAAAAGCACATGACAAATAGAATGGACATTGAGGGTTTATGGGGACGTATTAGGTTTAGGGCTTAGGGTGAAGTTGCTGATTGTTAGTAGGAAATGCAGGAATTCAAAGAGAAACGGAAACTGCTATGTTCTATTGGTGGCTACTTTAAGAAGAACCAATTCCTCCATTTCCGACCAACCACGAGTGAGCTGTCAAAGGCGTTTGTTTGCCAAAGCAGAAGTAACTTCAAACGGCTCCCTCCGATATATCTCAGGATCTTATACAGGGTTATAGTGGTAGAGCATAGGGCTCAAGTTCAGTGTGTCTCAAAATGGGCTGTTTAGGGACCCCATGGAGGGTCATACTTCTACATGGATCTTTTGTGAGGATTCAAAAGCGGTAATTTTCATTAAGCTCCCATATGGTTAGGCAGCTTACAGGAGCTCAACTACATCAAGGGTCAAGGCTAAAGGCCAATACACACAGGTGTTCCGAAGCTAAGCATGGTAGAAACAACTGCTTAGCAGCAAGCTCCCTCTGGTATGTGATGGTGTGACGGCAGGAGCCTACTTCGAAGCATTCTGAATATCAGTGCCGGCACTTCTGCTTCCATTCCATGCCTGCTCCCTGTGTTCCTATGACTACGATGGCCAGGAGCAATGTCACCATGATTGCCTACAGTAGACTTTGGCATGCCAGCCTCCTCTTGGTGGGGCGTTCTCATCTGGGGGGTCACCTTCCTCGTCCTGTGAGCATCTCCAGGAGAAAAAAAAGATGACTTGCTCAGGAAGTTCTATGGCAATCCAGGCGAATATGGTAGTTTCCCTAAACAGGGTCCCAACACACTGTAATCCTTATTATGGGGACCCCCAAAATGGTACCTCTGATTTTGGGAAACTTCCATGTGCAGCGGCTCCTCGCCAACGTTGTTCCTGCAGCTGCAGTGTAGCAGGGGAAGGGCTCTACAAGGAACGTAACTTCTAACCTAAACCCTAAACCCTAAACCCTAAATAGTAGTTTCCATTTTCTTTTCCATTATCCCCATATAACCCCTATATAACCCCTTTAAAGGGACCCATATACTTAAGGGGGACCTGAACCGGGACCAAGCTCGCTGGGGGGTTGCCACGGAATATGGCAATAGAATATGTGGGGATTATATAGGGGTTTCCCAAAATTAGGGGTACCTTTTAGGAGCCCCAATAATAAGGATTATAGTATTTTGGGGTCTATATTGGGGTCCCCTTATTTTGGGAAACTACCATATAGGGATTATACGCCCTTCTTCCCTGCCAAGAACCTGTAAGAAAGAGCATCTGCAGATGGATTTTAGTCTTTTCGTGGCCCTTTTGATGGTTGCCTTGTTTCGGAGAGGTAAGGTGAAGGGTTGAAGAGGACCTGGACAACGATGCTGGCCAAAAAGGAAATGTCTTCCCTGGAAAGGAATATGATTTTGGCTGGTAAACCCATCCCTCAACCCTGAACCCTGTTCCATTAGTCGGCAGATTCAGGCGAGCCTAGGAGGAGCAACTACAACTGCCACAGATGCGCAGACTTCGCCATTGTTTGACTTTAGCAAACGCCGCCGGTACAATTGAAGCTACCGGTGCTGGGACCATGGCTGCTTCCTACAGTTGTCAACTTGTTTAAATGTATGTCTTCGCAGTCGGAAGGGCCGCTTTAGAATGTCCAGTCTTTGCGTATCACTCCACGCAAGTTCCTCAAGAGCTTACACATGCAACGCTGGCAGTGGGTCGTGCCTGTACGTCATCTTTCCAAAGCCATGCTTCCTGTTCTCTTCATACTTGCCTCAGAACTCTTAACATGCCACAGGCGCTCTACACTCCGGGCACAATCAGCATGAATGTGATGAGAAGCTGTAAAGATAAGCATTGGCTCAGGAGTCGCGGGATTAGAGGCAGACAGGCTTGCAACCCTCGAAATCACAGTCACTGCATATGGTAGCACTTCATCATGAGCATGGAGGTCAGCTGAATCAAAATCAGAACATGGCTGCTTCATGGGCCTTCGTAGCTGTCGCCAGTTTTCTTGAAGACGTAGAGCCCCTTTCCTTCAAGGCACTGCGAAACTCTCGACCTTGAGAAGCCTTGTTCCTAGGCATTTTCGACTGTACTGAGATAATGAGAGATACCAACGCCAACCACTCTGGCAAGCGGGAGCCGAGTTTGGAAATGAGTGGGAGACTGCTGCTGCCCCTTTACAATATGCACAGTTGACCGCTGCTTTGCTTATGGGCTCGTAGTGTATCCTCAAAAACAGTACAGCGCTTGAGCTTTTGGCCCCGCATTGCCTGTGCGAAGGCCCTCCACGAAAGTGCCCTCGTAGGAGTCGCCAGTCAGGTAGAGAGCCTTGCCTTGCCATACTCGGCACTGAAGACATCTCAAGACAGCTGTCCGCTACTGTTGACGTAGCAGCAGTTAGAGCGGCTGACAGAACGCTGGAATCCGTGAATATGATTCACACTCTTGTCCAATGTTCAAGGCGCTCCCTTGCCGAAGCTAGAGGAGTCATAGAGGACTTGGTGCTCCCATCTTCTAGAACGTAGCGCAAGCATGAGTAGGTCTGAACCCCGATACATACATACATACATACATACATACATACATACCTACCTACTACCTACCTACCTACGTACGTACATACGTACATACGTACATACATGCAGCATGCATGCATGCATGCATGCATGCAACCTAAACAGCTGGGTTGCGGTAAGGAACTTGAAGTAACTTCTCATACTGCGATTTACCTGTGCATGTTCATAGCCTGGGCTGCTGTTAAGGAACTTAAGTTACTATAATTACTAACAAGGAAACCCTATCATATACTACACATCTATATTATGGTAACTTAATCTAAGTTCCTTAACAGCCATCCAGAGAAGGTTGCTGAGCCCAAGGATGGTCCCCAAAGCCCATCTGACCTTGCTGCTGTTTTGTGGGATCCTGAATAGGAGCGTCCTTGTGCTTTGAAGGTTATCTTGGGACCCCCTATGTTAATATGCAACAACGTGTGTAGGTTTTTTGAAATTGGGGCGAAAAGGTGGGTGGGGGGGCTGACTTATAACATCCTGTGCGCGTCCCTCGCCCAAGATGCATAGAACCTCCAGTTGCTGCGTACCCTAGTCCCCAAGTCTACTCTGCCCAGCCTTGGCCAGTGAACTTCTGCGAGCCATCCTAGAAGAGCTTGAAGCAATGGAGAAGTTCAGAATCCCCATCAAAGTATAGGAAGTTGAACTACACAGGGTTCAGGGTGTAGTGCCTTGGCCCTTGAAATTTGAGCACGGCTCACGTGACCAGCAGGTTCCCCCACACGCGCAACAGAGCTCTGGAACCGTTCTGCTGGTTAAAAGAAGCAGTAAAATCTTGGAGCCGGAGTCTTCGATATATTGGGATGACTGGTAGGGACTTCATGTTAGTGTGGCTGGTAAGTGAGGGAACCTCCGTTGCCTTGATGTCAGAAGGCTTGCCTTTAAGACACGGAAGCTATCAGATATCCAGCGAATTGGCACGTGCTGGGGCCCTAGAACTTTGGAACATCTCGGAATAGAATACTGTTCTTGCCTTACAGTTAAACTACTTTCTACTGTTTGCTTGTGATTCATCTTACTGCGTATGTCTGAGATGGTCGAATGGGCTGGTTGACCGAAACACCTATCTGGGCTCCTGCAACACCGAGAACAACTTCAATAACTTAGGAGGACCCCCCACCCTGTAATAGTGGTATAGTAGGAATATAGTAGGACCCTAATAAAATCCTTATTATCCCTTATAGTCACTATTACAGGGTGGGGGGTCCACCTAATCAATAACCATCTCCTTCATTCCATACTACCAATAATCTATGCAAGTCAACCGTCACATGACCGTTGCTTCTCCCATACACACCCGGTAAATTTCCTGAGGTCTCAAGAGCTGCATACTTCCTGCCAAGAAAGATTCTCCGGTCAGAGCAAGGACGTTTCCATCAACCCAAAACTCCTACAATTGAAAAACCTCAAACCCGAAGCCCCATGCCCTTAGTTTTGACTGTGAACCCCATACCTTGAGCCCTGAAACCCATACCTCCAAATGCCCTACCCTGAGCCCCAAGCCCCAAACCTCAAGCCATAAACCACATACCCCAGGCCCTACAACCTAAGCCCCATACCCTAAGCCCTAAACCCCATACCCTAAGCCCTGAGCCCCATACCCTAAGACTTAAACCCATACCCTAAGCCCTAAGCCCCATATATTCCCATGCCCAAGGCCCTAACAAGCTGTAAAGTCCAAAACTACGCACTTCACCTGGCCTCGCGCGGCTTCTCGGCACCCCTCACGAACAGCCTGGCATGCAAATGTTTAGGCAGTTCACAAAGCTGTTGCTTAAGGGAGTGGGGGGAGTGGATAGAACAATTGTTGAGGTATATTCTGGAGAATAGATGCCGATGGGTCCCAGTCACCCGCCTCCCCTTTCCAAGCGCATTTGATAGGGCTTCCAGGAGATTCCCTTGACCCCGCAACCCAAACCAAACGCGCCAGACGTACTGATACTTTGGTTCCCCTTCCTCTGGCTCGTCAGCCATGCTTTGGTCTTGGAGCCCCTGTCCATCACACAGTGAGGCGCCGGGTGCCAGGTTGGTGGTAGATCAAGTAAGCGCCTAGAATGCCTTGCATCTACTTCAAAAACCGAAGATGCTTCCAGAGCATTGGGGGAGCGGATTCTACAACGCTATCCATGATCGTGATAGCTAATGACAATCCACTGTTGCTTCCGTAGCTCTGCACTGAGAACTTGCCAGAGTAGCATGCGTTTTGTAGGAGACAAGGCCTGTTGTAGCCCAGCATGATCAATGATGAGCCCTATAACTCTTTCCCTCCATTCCCTACGCAGCACCCTACATCATGAAGAGGTTCCCTGCCTGGACGGAAGCTGTTCTGTACAATCCCCAGGACCCAGAGGTTTGGGCCGAGTCTGCAACGTGCTATTTCATCAACCCGGCCCTTTACATGAAGCTTGAGGCTCAAGACAAGGGCACCGGTAAAAACCATAAAAACACTGATGTCCATGGATGAGAAAGCTGTTAGCAAGGCTTGTGACAGAGACATCTTTTGATAGTATTCGCCTTTGCCTGGAATGAACGTCACGGCTTGCGTATTGCCACCAGTCCAATTTTCCACGTGACAAAGCTGATACTCATTTGTGGTAATGGCTAATCTGGTCGTCGTGTTCTTATTCATTGCTCAATGGTTGCTGCTGCCCTAATTGGGGAATTTGCGTGGTGAATCCTTAAGCTCATCACAGCAACCACATGCTAGTGATGCAACTTTTTCTAGGTTTACGACTACGTAAGTTCGATGCGTGCAGCCTCCCGATCTGAAACCCAAGGCGTGTGGCCAGTCAGTGCCCCAAAGGGGGTCACCTTCTATGAGCCTGGAAGACTGTCCTCCAACTGTAATAGGCAAAGGTACGTACCAGCGGGCATCTATTGTTGTGGGAGAGGGGATGCGCAAAATGATGGGAAGAGTCATGATTCGTTTCTACCAATAGCCAGCCAGCATTCCATTCGATTGTTGCAGGTTATGCCCAGAACCTCTTTTGATATTGGCAAAGAAGGCTGCAAGAATAGCCAGGCAGCAACAGCACCAAGAAGCATCACTACATGTCATCTTAACAAACGTGACAATGATGCAGATGATATTGACATTGTCTATCGGTGCTCCTTGGTAAAATGCATGTATGGTATATGCATAAAAACCTATCCCAAGAAGCACATGCATATGAGCTATTGTCTAAACTCCTAGTATCCCCCTTAAGAAGTCCTATAGTAGTCCCCTATATTATCCCTTATATACCCCCCTTTAAGGAGTTTAGAATACAGCTCATATGTTGCGCTTCATGCATCTCAGGACGCAGTATGATGCTTTCCAGACTCGCCATGCATCCCCAACTATGAAAACGCCAGGACATGGGGCCACACAAACTGGATCGAGAAAGGATGCCTGACACAGAAACCCATAGATGATGACTGTTTTTGAAAGCTGGAATTGGGCTGTGAACGGACAACCAGCCTTCTGAAAGAAACGCCCGTCTTCAACACCGTCTTCACTTTGACCAATTTTGAGAATATGTTTTTTAACCAGTGGACCAGTAGGGTAATTTCCGTGAGCTGCAAACCTTTCAGGGGGGACATCGCTGTTGGAAGCTCTTTAGTCCACTCTCATACCCTCAAATCGCTGGACTGGAAGCCCCTCAAACAAGATGACCCGAATCATGAAAGCCCCAGACAAGAGCCCAGAATTTTGCAAACCTGAAGGCCAACACAACCCCTGTTCAACCACGACATGTCAACCCCAAATCCAAGATGTGCTAAATCTCTGGCCCCGTTGTTTCGATCCCTCTTGTATCCATGCTTGTGTCCGCGGGGGCTCGAGGAGCGAGAAGTCCGTGCGGGGATCCAAGCGCCGCATCTCCTGGCGTTGACATGAAGTGGGGTCCATGTTCATGTAGGCTTTAGGACTCAGGATTTGGGATACTTGAGCTTTGCAGGACTGGGGAGACGGGGTTCAGAGCTCACAGTTTCTCAGAAGTGTCGCTTTGCAAAGGGGTTCATAGGGATATATGAGGCCTATAGGGGTGTTCGGGCCTTAGGGTTTATGAGGTTTTTAAAACAAACAATCTTTTCCTTTGGGATGCTTAGGCTCAAGATGTTCTAATGGCATCATAGCAGAGACTGTTCATGGCGTCACAAATAGCATGAGTAGCTTATCTAGAGCAGGATCTACATCATGAGCTGCTCTTGCGCAAAGGCTGTTGGTAAGGCAAAGCCCGGACGGGACCCGAAACCCGAATTAAATCCTAAACCCTAAACCCTCAACCCTACATCCTAAACCCTAAATCCTCACCCCTACATCCTAAACCCTAAATCCTAAAGGTTGCAGAAAGATGCAGTCCGCGATGGCAGCGCGCGCAAATGGCTCAGCTCCGAGCTTGTAGTAGCTGCTCTCCTGAGTAGTGGTTCTTTTGGTGGTTGAACCCAGTAAGATAATGTTATATAGGGGATTATAATAGGGTTACATTGGGGTTATATAAGGATAATGGAAAAGAAAATGGAAACTACTATATAGGGTTTAGGGTTTAGGGACTTGAGTAGTGTTTTTTTGGTGGTTAAGCCTAGCAAGATAATATTCCTTATGTAAAATACTATACCCCAAAAGGAGGATACAATCTTACTCTATATTGGGTACCATAGTATCCCCAAATAAAATACTACTCTCCTGAGTTGCTAAGGTTGAAACCATAGGTCCCTACCCTGGGATCCTCATATAATGGGCCCCAAGTATGGGTTTAGGGTTGGGCCCTTTCACCTGGGATATCCTAGGTAGGATAATATAGGTTAAACAGGGGTTCGGGTTTTGGGTTGTTGAGATGAGAGTAATAAAGGCAAACAGTACAGTACTAGCTAGAAACGCTGTAGACCTGACTATGACGGAACACTTCCGTTCGATAAGCTCTGCAAGAAATGACCTCAGAATCGGACCCACTGCCTAAGGTCCCAGCCCGCTTGGCGAAGAAAGCCGGTGGATTGGCAAAGCGCTGGACGATGAAACTTCTCGTCATGATCTCAGGGTACGCTGCAATAAATGAAGATCGGCCATCGTGTGGACAGTGATAGGAACAGTACCTACCCTGATAAGCATCACAACAGAAATCGCTAACAACAATGGTGAAACCTGGATACTGCAAGAGACGCCAACATTTGCCTGGACGTTTCTCGTCGCGCGACTCTGTACCGCGCCACAGGCTTAAGCGCGGCTGCAGCACTGACAAACTTGATTGTTTTCGCCGCTTTCAACATGAGCCCGCTATAACATTCAACCCCAAGAAAAACAGAGTCCCACTATCATCATTCCAAAAGCGACCACGCTACTTGGATATTTCTGTAATCTTCGTAGCTAAGGTCGCTATAGTCTTCCTGAGAAAGCGCTGCGAAACATATATCACCGACGATACCTTGGGGGCTTCCAAAAAATTGCGGGTCTCTTTTGTGCATTGTGGCTGCTCCTAGGATAAGGAATATACTAAATCGGGTCTACATTGGCCCCCCAAACCCTAAACCCTACACCCCTTCAACCCCCATTCTGTGGGCCGGCCTCAGCGCCGGGGTTTCGCAACAGGTTGCCAGGCCTTAGCACAACAATCCATCAAATCATGCTTCAAGGTTATCTGAGCTATAGTCTAGATTTCTTAACGAGGTTTATGTAGGGAATTATATGGGGTCTAGGGTTTAGGGTCCAAGCTCCTTCAAGGGAGTTATACACGGGATTATTTGGGGGACCACTATAGGGGCTGTTAAATAGGGATACTACGTAGGAGGTTAGACCATGGCTCATGTAGGCTTGCCCTCCCGCAAATTAACATGGAACCTGAAATAGGCCAACAATGAAAGGATGCTAGTCTGTGTAAGACCCCTTCTAGGTTCCGTGTTAGTTTGAGGGAGGGGTTGGCTTAGGGTGGGGGTAGTATTTTAGAATCATTTGGGAAAGGATTATGAGGGAATAAGTCTAAGGAAGTATTTATGTTCCGACACTACTTCTCAATAGTTGGAACCCCATTACAACCCCCAAAGTAATGAAACCGTTTCTAGAGGAAATGCAAAGCTAAACCATCTGGGAAACCCCGATTGAAGTCATTGAAGGTATAGTCCTCCTTAAGTAGATAAACTTGAGGGTTGCGTGGGTTGTTGTATAACGATTTCTTGGAGTACGGGATGTCGGATGTAGTACTTCCTAATCAAATGCTGTACTGTACAACGCATACTGTAAGGGAGTGTAGAATAGACTCCAACTTTTCTGGACTGCGTCTACAGAAGGCATTGAATGATGATCATAGCATCTAGCTCTAGCTGCTCGCAATGAAGCCACAGGTTCCGCATCATTTTCTCCTATGGAACCCTGAACCTAAACCCTCATTTTACCAGTACATGCACCGCTCAAGAATCGGAGCCAGGGAGCAGCGTCTGGTTGAGGTACTGATGCAGCTTCACCCGATCTCAGGCGGAGTTCAGGGCAACATGGTTTTTGCTCTGAAAATTCAAAAGCTGCAACAATGAAGCAACGTGCTGCCAGCGAGCTGAACCGTTCCGAGACTGTGAAGCTCAGGGGGCCACTGAACTACAATTGAATGGCTGGGGCAAAACGTTCTACCACTTCCCACTTCAGTCAAGCTTCCCAAAAGCATCAGCTGAGCGTAGTCCAGCACGCAAAGGCCGAAGGGCTGTGCTCGCAGAAGCCTGAGAGATGCGCGGGATGGAAGTTCTTGCCATAGTGGGCGCAATCTCACGGGTCCCTGGAAATAGCGGCACCCCAAATCCTAGCTAGATACTACTGTGACCGAGCCTAACACAATCCAGAGCCTTTTGACACATCTCACACGCTTGCGTTTGGTCGCACCTCCTCGGAAATTGCGCTATGAGGTCCCTCTTGAAGCCAGACATGATGTTTGACAGATATCTTGGCCACCCAGACCGAGTGGGAAATGCCAGGCAAGACTCGAACAGCGTGTTCCGGCAAGCTAGGACGAAGATCCGTCGTGACGCCTCTTCAAGTCTATGAGCATTTGTTCACGCAGACTCCACCAGCTTCACCCGCCGTGTCTCGAAGGTCCGGACAATCCTGGGACGTGCGCTAAGAAATAATTGTGAAAGGAAGCATTCTACTTTTTGCCGCTAGTATGTAACCCTCCGTTGTGCAAAATCCTCCTTCATTGAATTCCAATGTTCGAAAGATAGCCAAAGGTCACTCTTAGCTAAACTATGGCTACCCCTAGTCAAGCTTCTATGTGGCTGGCCCAAGATCGCTCATAGTATCATAGTCAGGGCAGTGCAATCACTGCCACTCTGTTGCTTCTCATACCTGCCAAAACTTGTACCTTATGACCTGGTAAGAGATTGAGAACCGTGTGAACAAACCCAATGAACACCCCATACCCTGCAACTGGCTGTGAATCGAAGAGGTTTTGCACAACCTTTTATACCTTCCACCATAGGAGCTACAGTACATTGAGTAGACTATTGCATGGTGCCCCCTACCCACCATTGGAAACGCTAAGAATCATCATCTTCCAAGCAAAGCGATCCCAAAGCCAGTTGCGGACTGCGGGGTCGGGCTTCTGCTGAGTAGCACCAAAGGCCCGCGCCTCCCAAAGTCACAGCCTGCTTCAAACCTGAGTTTCAGGCTGTTGCGCTTCTTTACATGGGAAATTCGTAAAATGTACTAACGTGAGTCTTAAAGCAGACTACCTACAGGGATTTGCAAAGTATAGGAGATGATATGAATGTGATACGGGGCCATTGAAAGGCCCCTGCTGACTTATCATGATATGAGGCGGCGTCAAAATTACTTGTTTGTTCTCTCTTGGTTTTTGAATTAGGGCGTCCCCTATCGATTTCCACGTTTTGGGGATCTTCTCTTAACCGTAGCTTAAATGAAACAAGCCTATGGTTTTAGGACGTCCCCTATCGATCTTGGGATTTTTGCGCAACAACTACCGCCTAGATTCAATGAAGTAAACGGTAATTTTGACCGCGACTCATATATCAGCACTTTGCTTTGTCAAACTCGCACAAAAAAAACCTTATGGCTCCGGTTTCCGGGGAGCTTAAGGACCCTGGAGAGGGACCTGTAGTTTTGGGGAAACGCAGGCAACATTCTAACCAGCCCATCTGGCTGTGCACGGGCGTCTAAGCAATGATCCAGGCACCTCCCAGTGCTGCCTTTGACCAGGAATTTGCGGAACAAGAGCTCCAGCATTGGCCGTAACGTGGAGCTGCAAGCAGCAAGCGTTCCCACCCCTGAAGTAATGCAGCCTGCTGTCCTGGGCCATTGTCACGCCGATGTCTATACTGTTTTTGCTTGACAGCGTCTGTATGTTGTTAATATCACTTTTGCCAGTAGACTGGTGCAACAACTATTGCCATACATCAAATAGCTCAGACCCCTGTTCCTTCCGCATTCCAAAAAAAATGAACAAGGCTGACCTGGTGTCCCAGGGGTCGCGACGGTCGCAGGCCTTCCATGGGCAGCTTCAAAGTCTTGCGATTCACCTTGACTGTGGCCGTAAGGAGCTTCAAGTCGACCGAAAGGATGCTTCCAGTCCTTACTGCCGGTTTACAGGGGCCCAGAAAAGGACGCATGCTAAAAGATAGACGGGCACATCCCATCTGCTGCCCCCTAAAATCCCCTTAACCAACCCGAATGGCCAAAAGGTAGGGCTATCCCCGGCAAAAACTTATGTTTATGTTCACTTTTGCTCCTGTCCTGAGGGCATGAACGCACGGGGATGAGACGAGACATCAACAGGAGGGCGGAGGAGGACGACAGCGGCTACCATGACAACGACCACAAGATGGAGCAATTAGGGAAAGTTGGACATACAGCTGCGCAGCAAGTTGACTGCCACCAGTCGATGCGGCAACAGCTGGGCTTGGTACTGGAGTTGTCTGCAGGAGCGTGATAGCTCAGTCTAGCGTTCCATGCAACGCTTGGGCATGCTACGTGATGGCACTTGATGCTCTTCTAAACCAAATCAAAAAATCTCTGGGCTAGAGCTGCGAAGGCGCAGGCATCGGCAAGCAGATACGTGTTCTTCCATCCTTTTTGATCCAGGGAAAACGATGCCCAGTCCGTGCCTAGCCCGCGAGCCCCGCTGGGCGGGGTCGCTGTCCTATTAAGACAGCGCCCCTTCGTTCGCGCCGGCTCCTGGAAATCGGCAAGAGGATCGCATGAACCACTCCCTGAATCACCTGAATGTCAGCCTGCTTCGGCGCCTCCGCAGCGCTGGCCTCTTTGGGCCGGGCCTTGCAGGTAAAGATGCAAAAATGTACTCAGCCCCCGCTGACATTGGACGGCAGCGCACGCTAACCCAAGGAGGGAAAGACTGGGCCAGCGTGCGTGCTGGGGCGACCTGAACTGCACAGCGAGGGTATGAAACAAATGTACCCTCAATATGCATCGACAGACACGGAGATATATAATTTACCCTCAATATGCATCGACAGACACAGAGACATATATTACATATATAGAAGATTCCTGCATCCATGGTTTAAAAACTTGGGACCGCACAGCACTTTTTTTGGTTCCGGAACAAAAAGATTGGGACAGCACAGCACTCTTTAGGGTTTCCAGATCGCAGAAGTGCTGTACTGTACCAAATTGAAAATACCAGTTGCAGAGCCAGGCAGAGCCAAGAATCCAGGATTCCAGGATTTCCGTATTAACTCTGATAAGATTGAATAAAGAATTTATATGGACCAAAACCAGCTCTCCAAAACAATGAATGCGCAACCCCTGAAAAGTCTCAAAAACTCAGTTTTTTTTTTCAGAAGCCATGTTGAAATTCACAAGCAGTTCAACGTGTCTTTTTAATTATTTGTGTTTTTTTTGGCAAGAACGCATTGCAGTTATCAGAATCTAATCACCGCAAATGACTGAGGAATGAAAATCAAAAACCAGCAAAGAGCACTTGCATGATCTCAAACAGAAGAGCAGATGAATTGTTCATGATAGTGAACGGCCCTGGGTGTGGATCATGGGGGGGACCATGTATGCATATATACATATATGTATATACCGTCTGCATGCAGTCATAAAGAACTTACAGCGGCAGATACAAAATTGTGAGGTATTTGGTATGTACGGTATGTAAAGATCGTATACGGACTCGCTACCAGGGTTCAGAGGTAAGGGTCTGGAATGCTGGATATGGAGATGGGATGGGGCTTCAGCTGTTAGCGGCGTTCGTGCTTTCAGCTTGTAAACACCAGACACTTAACCCTAAACTCAGGGGATTGCACAATCGATGCAGGTCACATGCTCAAAGTGCAAGATGAACACGGCTCCTAAGCCTTCTGATAAAAGCTAAGCCGCCCAAGCCTATACCTTCGACCCTAAGGAAGCTCAGTTGCTTTGGGATTGTTTGGGGTTAGTGTTTAGGCTTTTCTCTGGATAACGGTGTTGAGGATTTGCGTGTCATGCAGGGCCTCGGAGACCAAGGCTGCCCAGTCCGGAATTTCAGTTCACGGGTTCAGGATTTCAGGTGCTGCATGTAACGGTGTGACGACCAACACTTCCACCACCACCACCACCACCACCACCACCACCGCGCCGTCGCCCCCGACACCGCCACCCACTGCCACTGCCACTGCCACTGCCACTGCCACTGCCACTGCCACTGCCACCCGCCACCCACGGCCGCCTTCGCCACCACCACCGCCGCCGCCACCGCCACCCTCACCCGACCATGAGTACAACAAACACCGTCACAAGCATGAGCAATCACGATCACGATGAGGGCGGTGGCGACAACAACGACAATGCGGTGATGACGACAGTGACATCATTATAACCCTCATCATCATCATCATCATCATCATTGACTTTGAGGCACCCGACACGAGGATGATAAGAAAATACCGGACAACAGGGCCTGCGTACCGGACAAAATAAACCAGGAGTCTGGCCCATGTTGGCTTCCAAGGTATTTGGAAGCGGCACCAGCGATGACACGGAAGCTTCCTCAAGGAGAGACCTGGCGCTCATGCAAGGGAAGCTGAGCAAAATGCACCATTACCTTTTGAAGCTCCCACCTGTTGTTCACAATCAAGACCTTTGTGCCTGCTGGAAGATTCACTGTCTCAAGAATGCCCTGGGTGGTGACTTCCCTGTCCAGGGCCTTCCTGAGTCGTACTCTAGGCCCTCTGAACACCATTGCAATCAAGCGCTGGATGAGATGTCAACGAAACTTGAAAACATGCCAGAGAGCAGCCCTAGCTTCTTAAAGGGCTGGATGCATTCCTTCTCACACATCTCTTCCTTGCACTGATCTTTGCACGCCAGCTCCTGAGAGCGCCAGAAGTCCTTCCCCAACACCTTGCAGCCGTAGCCTGCATCGATCCTTAGCCGCCCCATAATACCTTTCTGAAATGTAGTTATAGGAAATACAGCCCGTAAAGCAACACGGAAATCGTCGCAAATCCTAAACGTCAGCTTGGTATCTCTCCCATCTGTAGCGGCATGAACTCTATGGTGGTCCAAGGCCGATCCTGCGTCGCCAGCGGCAGGCAGCTCGGGTTCATAAATCCACCCACTATCACAAAGCGCCGCTCAGCTCCCTTCACAATCTTCCACTCAGAAAACTTGGACTGCATGGAAGCCAGATATCGTTCAGCCGTGCTCAGGGTCATCACGACATAGTCCACATTCAGCTGCGGGAATGATGCTTGAAAAGCTTGAATTACCGTACTTTCTTTCACCACACGGCTGAAAGGCACTAAGCGCTCTGGTCCTAGAGCCAGCTGCTGAAAAGGACTACGTGGAACAGCACAGCGGCCCCCCTTAGACTTCCACCAACTCTTGTAACCGTCTCCAGCAAGTCTTCGGCAGCCAGAACTGAACCATGTCTTGCTAGGACCATCTGAGGGGAAGAGCTCACACTGAACTTGCGGCTGGTCTGAAACCTGCTGGCAGCAGCAGAAATATTTGATCCCATTCTCGAAGACAGCTGCGTCTTCCCGCGCACTGAACTTGTGGGACAAATCAATCAGCTGCGTGTGGCCGCCGTCCAACACGTAGTCTGCAGGATCAATCTCTTCCGTAGAGTTTTGCCCCATATCTTCAAGCTGTTTCCTAATCCATTGTAGGGACACATCTGTCACGAACGAGCATGCCATGGACGAAAATGCAGCCACACCCCAGAATGTGGCTGATGCGGCCAGCGTTATCACCAATGGAGCCCATGCAGCTGCTGTAAGGCTGGTGGTGACAGCAGCGGCTGCACTGACTGCCAAGGTTCCAACTCCTGCGCCGCTAGCGATGGAGATGGAAAAGGACAGCCCTTCCTTTGTCAAGCCCCAGGTCGTCTCACTTGCTTGGTACCAATCATTCTGGCCATCATGTATGGTCACGTGCAAGTCATAGGCTCCCAATGCAGCCAGAAACGAAAACTTCCCTCCAGGCTCTACCCTGTTTTGGGTCTGCGCATATATGCGCGCCAACTTCGGCAAAGCTAGGAAGTTTAAAGGCACTGAGGCATTGTTGATGATTGAGAACTGGAAAGCAGAACGATTCTCTCCGCTTGTTGGTTTTGTCAGATCGGCGACCTCTGACCGCAGTCCGGCAGTTAGGCCAAGCACATGCGCCACGATTAAGCACGAAACATGCATCTGGCAGACATGGATGGAGCTGCTACAGGAGTTGTCAAGCGAACTGAATCTGAGCCAGCACAAGCAATCCGTGGTCTGGGCTTCAACGCATCCATATGCTCAATCACGATCGGTCGTTGCATAACTAGCCGTGCATTCGGACGAATCATGCGTAGGGAACTCTGAACAGTGTTTCAGCAGGTGAGAAGGGGCTCTTGAATCGTGATCCCGTTTTGGATCGTTTTGGCAGTCCTTCTCGCGTCTTGGGCTTCAATAAACGAGTAGACTGTAATGATCACAGCATTGAGTCTGTTTTACTTCACCGCAATCATAGTTGTCTAGTGTCATGATGTGGTTGTGTCATTTGCAGTGGGGTAGTATTCCGGAAAAGCTAGGCGGCTGTACCTGGTCGTGGCCACAACGGAGTTGCAATGAATTTAAACTGGATTAAAGCACATGGTGCCTGACTCCAAAGCGACTTCACGCAAGGTCCTCAAAGCGCTCTGCACTTACTCTGGCACATGAGACCCGGCCACGTACCAGCCTTACTTGACCAATCTTATTTTGGGTTCCTCTAGCAAGCAAAGGAAGTGCGCGTGCAAGCTTATGATGCGATGTTGGGCTGGCTTGCTAGCCAGGCCAAGTGACCAAGGTTGGAGCAGGCGCCCTCGAACTAGCCCGGATGGTACAAGTGCCCATATACTAGGGCTTGAGGTACCAGAAAACCATTCAGATCATAGCAGTTGAGCCCCTAAAGCCCTGTTGATTTGGGCACTGGGAACCTTAGGGAAGTAAAGAATCTGAATCCCTAGTGCTGGCTAGCTACCGCTGCAAGAATACCCGCATGATCGCCAAGATTACAGGTAAATCTCCCTTGTGATTTTGGGTGCCTTCTGGACAAGGGTTTTGGGAAGCCCCCCACATGCTGCCCCGAGACGGAAACCATGCCACCAGGTGTGCAAACACGAGTCCGGATGGACCTCTGGAAATCCATCCGAGCTTGCGGCTAAAGTCACGGCTTTTTCTGAAGGTTGTGAGGATTAGCGGGCGTCGCATTTGAGGCATATTCCTCTGGAAGCTATGGATCCACAGAATTCTGCTGCGAGCTTGGGCAAAGAAGAGGGTCATGCCGCAACACTTCGAGACGCAGCCAGGGATTAAGGACGTGTCATGGCAAAATCCTACCATGAATCTTAAGCCTCAAGCGCTACTTCCAGCCGTGACAACCAAACTTTAGAAGGGTGCCCCACCCCCCCAGAAAGTGACCGGAGGTCGATTTCCGAGCCTAATCCTGACCCCAAAACAATCAATACAACAGGAAACCCTGAACCCCCAGAGTTTAGGATTGGTTTAGGGCGCCTGAACCCCGCAAAACCCTAGACCCTAAACCCTGCGGATAGGTCTCCCCACCTGATCTTCCCCCCACGAGGTGCTTCCGGCTCAGCCACCAGCGCTGCAGCCCGCGCATCACCACGTCATCCCTAAGCTTCACAGTACAGTGGGTTTAGGGTTTAGGGTTTTTTGTTTTGTTTTTTTACAACCTTTCGGACTTTTGATGTCTGCCGCAAGGGTTTAGGGTTTAGGGTTTACGGTTTAGGGTTTAGGATTTCGGGTTTAGGGTTTAGGATTTAGGGTGGCTGTTTAGACTTAAAGGGAGTGACATGGGAACCCAAAGGAGCGGCTGAAATAAATTCCAATGCCCCAAAAAGATTACCTGAAGAGTGGGGATTCTGGTCAAAATTTTGTACTTGAGTTGAGTTGTACTATAGACATCATTATGCAGTGTAGAATATGAATGTGGCATGCGATCGATCCACAAAAGCTTTCTGAGACATGGTACTTGTAAGCGGCGATCATTGAACGTAAAATTCACGGGGCTATTGTGACCAACTCCTCTCAAAACTCCTACCGACACTGACAAGGCCAAGTAAGGCCTGATAGTTCCAAAATCTGTTTCAGTCCCAAGGGAACAATGGAAAGAGCGTCCAAATCTGTGGTTTAAGTTTGCCCGTGATTGGACTGCCTTCCGCTACTTCTTGAGAAGCAATCCCAAAAGGAACTAGATGAAGTACAGAGGAGGGCAGGAAGTAGTTCTACGCGTGCATATGCGGAGTTCTGATGAGCACTGTGCCACGTAAATGTAAAGATACGGGACAAGCGGCTGTTCCACTAGGAACTGCAGAAGGCACATGAATGGAATAAATCCAGACTTCTGCCATTGCTGGATGAGAGCCTGTGCCAAGATGAGGGCTTGCTGTCCTCGCAGTAAGGACCCTCCTGCTTCCCTCGCTTTTCAAAGATGTATAGTTGGAGTGCATTTTCTTCGAGAATATGGGCAAGAGACAGACTTCAAGCCAAAATGGAAACACAGCAGCCGCCGCAAGCAAAAGAATCCGAAAGAATGGTTTTCTGGAATTCCCTTCCTGGCCGGCCTTGTGCCCTCGATGTGCGATCCTTATATTTGAGGGAGGGCCTTCCAAAAACCACGCACGCAACTACCTACAGCAAAGGCCGCACTGATGCTAAAGCCCTGCACGCCCCTAAGCTTGCGAAGAATGAGATTATGAAATCAGAACGTTGTGCAGGAACGTTGGTATCCATGGCATCTCAGGGCTGCCAAGCCGCGAAAAGTCGGCAAGCTCAAACGCATGCAGGATTTGCTGATACCAGCACTCTTTGCAGAGAGCTGCACTGGAGTTGGACATCGGGAAGCCTCGACGTGCGTGGCTCCGTCGTTTGGGCTTTCGGGTCCCTGTTTAACGAGGGTCCATGGCGAAACTCGCATTTGCAGGAAATGAGTTGGTCAGGAAACGATTCCCCTTGCAGATCCTCCGCCACAAGAAAACCACTAGTGTGTGGACGAAGGTAACTTGGTCGACTGTAGCTAGGCTAGCGGCAATGCGCGCGGTGGCGATACAATGCAAAGGCTGTTACCGCCGGTCGCTGGCCAGAGCGTTGACGCCACTCCAGATGTTTTGAAACCTGTCAGCCGCCAACAAATTAAACAAAGATGGCCTGATGGCTGTGTCTTGTCGGGCATGCGCGGGACACCATCTGAAATTACAGTGGGCAAGCAGATTTCTAAGTGGGTCAATCCAGAGCAAGCGCAGAGAACATCCTCATGCAGAGAGCTGGCCTGGTAAACATTGATGATCTCCTCCAGGGTGTGGCAGCACGTGACAATCAATTGGTGCTAGTAGTTTCCATTTTCTTTTCCAAGATAATGTAAATGTTGACCATAGCTTTGCTATCACGCTACTTCTAATTTGTGTTAGCGACCATTCTTTCCGTTCTTATCAAGGCTGCTCTCCTTGGTGAGCAGGAGCCTGACACGTGTGACCTCGCATGCGGCTGCAAGTAGCGTTAGTAGCTGCTGTCAATACTTTAATGACTTGCATGACCTTACTGTACTTAGCAACTACTTTACTCCCAATTCAGGGTGCTCAGGCGCACGCCGAGTTTTCAGTATCCCCTGCAGAATCTGCAGCCAAGAGTCGTCAAGCCTTCGAGGAACCAAACCTGAGCAACATTTGGGACGCGAGACGGCGGTCCCCTAAAGACGGAGCTGGATGGCTGTTGGTGGTTCCCACGCATACTAGGAAGGGCATGAGATATGGAACCTGATCGACCCTTCTTCAGGACGCACAACATTTCTCTCGCCGCTCTTGCTTCCTCCTGCCATCGGCAATGATGCAAGGAAACTGAAAAGAGACTTTTTCATACCTCACCTAATCTCACCTATCAGACAGCCACAACTGAAAAGATCTGAAATGGAACCCGCCTGGGCCCTGCAGCCCAAACTCTTGAACACCAATGAACACCAAGTTGTTGAGGAAAACCAGTTCGAAAAGATGATGGAGAATGAACAGAAAACTGGGCATACACATCACAATGGTTTTCGCGCAGCCTCATCATACAAAAACTACCATGAGCGTTTTCGAACGCTTGCGCCAACCTAGCGCCGTGCTTGTGCGGAGCTTGCGCGCGCAGGGCTCTTGACAAATTATGTTATACTTGGTCTTGGCTGATCCACACAAGTTTTCGGACAACCCTCATATGTATATACAGGGTTGTGACGTAGCCTTACTGCAGCTCGAAGCAGCCTTTCCAGGGCCACACCAACTCCTCTGGCAGTGCTTCACCACCCGCGGTGTAGCCGGACACGCGCATTGCTTGCACCTTCACACCCATTGCAAAATAGAAGTAGGTGTCATCTTGATGGAAATCAGAACCCTGCCCGGGCCACATGTTGGGGTTTCACATTTGTAAACGCAGAAAAACTCTATCCCTTTGATTGACTAACAACGGGTCAATGCTGAAACTAGCTGCGTTCTTGCGCCGCAGGATTCAGGGATCTCGGATGTGTACAGTAAGCTTCTTTGTGTGTTCTGGGGCTTCTCCATGCTATGCTCCTGAGATGTCTAGTGGAACACTACATTGACAGCAGCAGGGACTTCAGAGCATTAGCCAAATCAGGTGGCTGTTCATGAAAGTCAGCTCATATTTGAGCTTGGGGCTACCATTTGTGGGCGGACATGGGTTGTTTGAGTCTACAGGCTCTCGAAATCTTCAAATAACCAAATCGCAAATTGCAGAAACCACTTCCCCCGGAAGAATCCAAGCAGTCCGTGATCCATAGCGAAATTGATATGACTTTGCAGGAACTTTTGTTGGCTCTTACAACCCCGAAGATGCACTGGGGACTTGGAATAACATCCTATAGCTTCTCAAGTAGCTGGAACTGTCCCTGAAGGTACAAGCACCCAATTAGTAAATGCTTGCGCCTCAAAGTAAGAAGTATGCAAATAGGAACCCGTTTGGGCCCAAAGTATGCGCCATGTACTATAATGCAAGATATAGAAAACACAAAACGATGGACATGGAACTGGACCCTGACTCCTAAACCCAATCCCTTGCCCTAAACCCAAAATCCTAAATAGTAGCTTCCATTTTATTTTCCATTATCCCCACATAACCCCAATATATACCCTATTATATTATAGTAGTTTCCAATGCATTTCCATTATCCCTTACAACCCCAACATAACCCTAATATAAGCCTAAGATAACCCCAAGGTAACCCCAGTATAGCCCTTGTATTAGACGCTAAACCCCTCCGGGCCTCGGCCAAGGCTTTGACGTTCAGCTGGTCAGTGGCCAGCTCCAGCAACAGGTCCTCAGCAAAGAATATAGTCCCCGAATATGGGGGATGAGGATCATATTATAATATTAACCCAAAGCCATATTCTATCTACTCAAGGGGGACTATAACAGCACCCTCCCTAATGTCGTGGCATCCTACTGGGTATATTTGTTGTTAGGGAATTTCATGCTTCTTACAGATTTTCATAGGTACAGTGTTCTTATTTTTTTGTGGCCCCGTTTCCAACTGATACTGGATTGTGGTGCCAGGCGATCCAGTTTCAAGAAACAGTTCTAATTACTGTTCTCCTGCGCTGTTATTTATCGTCGTAACAGCGGGGGCCGTCGCAGTACTAGGGGGGTGGTGTGGCTGTTGCGAGCAGCTTCTCATCTGGCCCAACACAGAGTCTTCACGGATTCCTTGACAAAGCTCGAATTCGCCAAACCATCCATCGAGCCGGACAGCTTAGACTGAATGGCCGTCTTCAAGCAGGGTGATTGCCACACCCAAAATAATCCTTGCGAAACGACAATCGTTGCGACATTCAACCTAGAACGAACTACTGGTCTTTTAGTAATTTTCGGCAGAGTCTGGTGAGCCATCTCTATGACTCTTATTCCGAGTGCTGCTCTTTCTAGTCCTTCTACTGCTACTACAATGACTGCTACTGTTCTAGAAACACGAATGAAAATGACGGCACTCATGATACCACTACCGCTACCACTGCAAATGCAATCATCACCCCCACTCGACCTGACCGTCATACATTTCGTAAGCCATGTTCTAAGTGCAAGGCCATGGCAGCCGGCACCGGAGAGTCGAAAATGTTGCGCCAGCTATCGTGACTCGGCAGACACTTCTGCTTTTTGTTTCGGGGCATGGGCCAGGGCTTTTTCTGATCAATGTACACCCCATACACACCCTCAGTAATGCTCCTAAAACACCCTGGATGCACTCAAAAACAGGGCTTACTGTAAGGTTGTGGGGCTCAGACTTTCGGACTTTGCCCCCGAATCCCCTCAGACAAAGAAGAGGACCCCCCTTCTGGGGGTTCAGCTGACACAGAGTTGTTTGCTGCACAAAATGTAAACTGGGTATTCGAAAAGCTCCGAGATCTAACAAAGCATCTTTATCATCAAGGACCCCATGAAGGTGCCCATAGTTTCCAGACACAACCCGCAGCAACAAAGCTACATCTTGGCATGCCAAGTTCGACCAAGCTTCTCTGGTGCTCCGGCCACTTTTGAGATCTCCTGGCAAGGCAAAGTGAGGTATCTAAACTCCTAGTATCCCCCCTAAAGACCCCGACAATACTCCACGGAATTCAGACTATAGCTCAAGTAGACTTAAATCTCAGGTTGGTTCAACTGCTACTCATTGCAGAAACTGACGAACTAGCAATCAAGGAAACACCGCTGAAGGGTCACTCCTCAACAACAGAGTACACCAAGGAGGCAATCCAGGATTGTTGCCCCAGCTCCAGTATCATGACTAACATGCTATGGACCTCGCCGACTTACCGTCGTGGATGTTCTACTGCGACAATTGCGAAAACACGTTCATCCCTGGTACACTTGAGGCGTCAATGGGCGAGTCTCACAACTCTGTCTCTTGACCAAGTAAAGTCCTTCATGAGCAGACCATTGCAGTTCGGATGCAGGATGTCACTGTTGCCAGCAACGCAGCCCTCCAGCGTTCAGCGCAACATGTCACAGGCTTCCACTGTGAATCCGGCTTGGAAAATGTCGGAAGGTAGTGTTGAGGGAGTAATGGACGGGGCATTTTGAGTGGTACAGTACTTCGAATAGTGATGCGCATCGCTTACATAGGGGAAGGCCTTGCCTTGTTCTTCGTGGCCTCTTCCAGCACCTGAGATCAGCAGGTAGTACAAGCACAAGCTAGGACTTCTGAATCCAGTAGCAGTCCAGAAGGACATGCCCGCGTGAACCTCTGTGAGGAAGCCCAGAGTAGCGCCGATAAAGCCCAAACAAGTGCAATAAGCAGTCACAGGCTCTTTGAAGGGCCTGTTCCTTCCAGTGAGTCTCTTCAGATCAACAACACACCGTAGTGCAGCGCATGCAGGATTATGATTGCACGAGCAAAACATCCCACAGAAATGTCACCAAAGTAAGAAAATCACATCAGTATGCGTCATACCACCGCTATCAATGGAACGGGCTCAGGCCGCTGCGCTCATGATCCAGGTCGTGCCGCTGTTTGGCAGAGACAGTAGGATGGTCAGCGGCTGTCGCAAGCGGATCTGCCCAGCAGGGCCTCGCGCCTTGGAAAGGGAACCAATTGACAGGGACAGTGCCCCTGACCCAATCACTTTGGGTGAGAACAGTATTACGGAGAACAGCTTGGTTTGCAGGCGCTGTAACAGAAGGGCCCAGGCACCCACTCATCATCGTGCAGGGCGGCTGGCCGGGCCAGCGACCACTCCGACTCCCATTTGGCTCGCAGGCGTGGAGCGAAGTGAAGCTGCGGGCATGGTGTCTGCGCACCTCTCAAAGGGTGGATTCTCAAAATAGGAATATACAGATTCAAAGAGGAAGGTAAAGGGCCCTCTTGCGTATTGTCTAGGAGAAATTCTGAGACTTCTGTTTCTCGACATCGTGCATCTGGGCAGTAGTCCATGGCGATGAAATAACTGCAACGATGCAACGATAGCAGCCATGAACAGCAATAGCATACTTCCACTTGCAACGGTACCTTGTATCTTGAGGAAACAATAGCACTGACAGTCAGCTGTATCGGCAGCACTATTGACGACCACCGGCCACGACAACAGTCATTAGTCATAATGCATTACGTATCATGGCGTCGAAGAGCAGCCGCCATGCCTCGTGGTGAAACGAGCTCACCAGTTGCACCTCAGTCATGGCTTCTCGTGTTCTGGGGCTTGGGACCTTCATGCATTGAAGGGTGATCGGGCTAAGGGGCCGAAAGTTCATACGAGGCATAGGATGTATAGATGGTACAAGACTGTATCAATTCTGGTCTACAAACTACGCCACAGCCGCATGGTCAAAGTATGGTGTCTCAGTTCAGATGATACCCTCCCTAGGTCGGAGTTGAAAACGGAGCTGTCTGCCACATAATCAAACTGTGGGTTCCTTGTGATAAGGGAGGACGCGGTTTTTGAGACACCCACAAGTCAATCAGCTCTCGGGGTGATCCCTGTGGCTTTCTTGAGATGGCTTTTACCTGAACCCCAAAAGTTATGTAGAAGAATTGCCTTTTAGGGTTTGTTAATAATTTTGTGCCATTATTTTGCCTACCTTGGGGGTCTAGGTATCTCTCTGCTAACACAGCTTGAGGGTGTCCAGTCACTCATCTAGTCCTCTCAGGTCTCTCTGTGCTAAAGTTTGCCCTGCACATGGGCTGTTCTCAAAATTGTAGGCCCGTGTTGTTCATGGATGGGTTTAGGGCACCTAATATTTAGGGCACCTAATATTGAGGGGTAGCAAAATGGAACCTCAATTTTGGGAACTACCCACATGCCTATCCTGATATGCCCAGAACACGCGGTCCCAGGCTCACAGGACACGCAAGCCGGGACATTAATTCTGAGACTCACAGGGCCTATAGCCTCAACTCCTACAGTAGTATCCCCCTTAATGACCCTAGTATAGTCCCCTATGCTACAGGCTGTCTAATCCCCTATATAACCCCGCTTTTAGGCGTTTAGACTCCAGCTCACAGAAACGGGGTATCTCTGCCAAGCTGCGAGACCAGGAGAAGGAGACCAGCTTTGACCACACACGACGATTCCTGCGGAGATAGCCTCAGCCAAGCCGAAACTTCTAGGGATGGCGGGGGGGGTGGGTGTCATAAGAACTCCTTTGTCTGAGGCACACAAGGGGGGACCCGACTTTTGAGACATGCCTATCCTGAGGAAAGACCCCTGCAATCCTATCCTCTTCATGCATCCCTGGGTCACTCAGGGTCGCCGACTAAACTCCAAAGGCCCTCGCAACAGCTAAGTGACCGCACCATGGTGAAGACGTGGATGCCTTGGGCACTGAAAGCCATGTCAATCAAGAAAAGTGCGGTGTATCTCCATCAGTCATCTTCCGGAGATTGAGGGATGGGGTGGGTGGGTAGGTAGGTGGGTGGGTGGGCAGACAAACAGATGGATAAAGACAAAACCAAAGGGAGGAGAGGGAGGAGAGGGAGGACAGGCACAGTACCAGGTCACATTGTACAAGTATCTGACCCCAAGACTGCTAAAAACAAGGACAAATGTGGCCAGGCGTCTGCTCGGCGGGGTGGCCGCGCCGATCCTCTCCCTCCAAGTGTGGCAACTTGCCCGTGCCGAACTGTCGCCAGGAGGCCCCTCGCATGTACCACTGGTACTCCGTCAGCCACCCTCAGATTGGTGGCTGCTAGGCAGCTTGTGCGAGGCACAATCCTCTGCATGTCCCTCATCAGTGCTGAGGAGTCCACCGGATGCATTACCAGGATGCACTGAGGAAACATGCCGGCACAGGAAGCCTTGCTGGCCTCCCGCTGAAGGCAGGAAGCTCGTAAGCCTGTCTTTCCCTGCCTCAGTCTCTTGCGGTGCAAATGTTGCCTAAGTCTTCTGGTGCGCTGGCTGGTCCTGTAGGGCTTGCGAACCCCCGCTTTTCGCCAATCCTGATAGGACCATGAAAACGTAGCAGCGGCCATACGAAACGCAAATCGCTCCAGCAACAACTCTCCCTCCAGGAACCGCTCAGTGGGCTCAGGCATATACCGAACTCTCAAAGTCTGCTCATGGGACCGCAGCGCGGCAGCGAAAGCAAACTCCACAAGGCCCTGCATCTGGCTATCTCCCGCGAAGGTATACACTAAGCCGCTCATAAGAACAGGCCTAAGCTGATCAGAACTCAAAGTTGCCGCGACCAAACTGAGCCCAACTTCTTTTATAGTCATGAAAGTATGCCCTACACAACCTTGCTGGTCACTGCCTGGGTCTCAGCTGTGGCAAGAATAAACGGGTCAATCTGGTGGCGGATCCAACAACGTGCGTCCAAGCAGAGGCAACTTTGGCCATCTGCTGCAAGGCAGCACGATTCATAAACAGCCCGCGGGAGGACCAAACGACCTCCAAAAAGTCTGTTCCCCAGCTGAGCATAGGCATCGTCACACCTCGTTTCCGAAGTGGCTGCAAGCGCTCTGGATTATTGTTATGATTATTGTTGCTTTTGTTATTTCTTGCCATGATTACTAATAACTAGTATCACTATTATAATTACTGTTATTACTATTATTACTAGGCCCATCTACTTCAAACCATCTTAAACAAGCCAGGCGTCCGTGCTGCTCTGCAACGATGCCACGCCCGAGAATGAGGGGCATCTCCTCTGACCCTCAGTACACGCGAAGAAGCTAAAAGTACTCTTCAACCAACAAGCCATCCATCCATGTCTCCCAGCTCTACGACAGGTCTGCATTTTTGGGACTCCGTTCACTCGTTTGATTCTGCTGGTAGGATCCTACTTACTTGCAGTTGTATGTAAGGGCCTTGCCAGACTCAAGACCTGCTCAATGATGGCTGGCTTCAACGCCGTTTCGCATGAAGCTGAGAGAAACTTTGACCCTTGACGCTTGAGCTGATCGCGGGTTTTTGCACCAGATCAGTTCTGTTCTTTAGCTGTACGTGTATCAAGCAATGGAGTTCTCCGAATCAGCCCCAACGGTGTAATCCTGATTCCAGGGACTGCCGAGACAGACTGGAACCCACATGAGCTATAGTCTAAACTCCTAGTATCCCCCTTAATAACCCCCATATTAGTCCCATATATAATCCCTTATATGGTCCCCCTTTAAGGAGTTTTGACTATAGCTCACGTGTTTGAAAACAAGGTCTCCCTTCTCACCATAGGACGCTGGGTTTCACCTTGGTCGTCCACAAGCCCATCAATCCTCACTCAGGTCCATGGCGCAAAAATATTATACAACCCCGATTCCTGTACACCCCTGAGCCCTTAACCCTGAACCCTAAATCCCAAAGCCTAAACCCTAAATCCTTAACCCTATATCCTGAATCCCCAGACCCTTATCTCATAGCCAGATTGGGACTCTGGACTGCCGAGTCTCAACCCATCCTTCTGGATGCGGATCTCATAACAGAAAGGATAGCTCCTGCAAGCCCGACTTTGTCGGTAAAAAAAGGGGGGATTATATGGGGGACTATTATCGGGGTTACTAAGGGGGATAATAGGAGTTTAGATTATGG
>CAJNIZ010001525.1:89172-105158 GCA_905231905.1 Symbiodinium pilosum
GGGGGGGGGGGGCCGTATTGAGTGGGACTCACAGAGAGTCATTAGATTACTTGAGCCCCACATACCATTGCGCTTCTTCATAGGCAGATCCCCCAATTTGAAGATACCCCTAGTGCAGCCCTAGCCTACGGGGCGTAGTACATGCAGCTTCTCATTGTGTGAGAGAAAATGTTGTTCTGTCGGCGTCCACTGTGCGTCCTGCGTTCACGAATGAGTTTGCGCGAAAGTAGCCGGTCCATTCCTGGTCAGAGGCCGGCAAGCCACTATGATTAAATCGGCTGAAGCCAATGGAAATGAAAGACCTGGCACATGTGGGAAAGCCTCACTGCCTCTAGGTAGGATGACATGCTGGAGGCTGGGAAACCAAGCACTACAGTAGCACTTTCTTCGGTGCAGCAGTGAAACTGCTTGAAACTCCTGCTCCCTTACCTGGAGCTGGAGGTAGAGGCAGGGAAATGGGTCGTGGCAACGAAGGGAGGGGTGGTGGCATTTTGGAACTTGGCCGGCAGTTTCCAGGCATCTCGTTGTTTGGATCCTTGGGGGATTCTGCTTGACCGGCAACGCCCTCCTGTGTCTGCGTGGAAACAGATGGGTTGACACCAAGCTCCGGGCTGTGCTGCGCAAGGAGAGAGCACTGAGTTTGTAAGTTCAGGAGTGCATTCTGCAGCTCAACTATCGCCATTCGAATAGCCACAAGGTCTGCCGTCCCTCCGGTCACATCCTCAGCGTCTATGTGAGTCAGCAGCAGCTGCGCCGTTGGTAGCTGCAGAGTCTCAGTGATGTGCCTGGCAAATGCCTGTCTTGCTTCCCGCATCGTCGCCTTCTGCGCGGCTGAGGCTTTGGCCAAAGCTCCGTGACACAACCAGAAGGTCTTGTGGACGCTGCAATGGCTCTCTAAGGACAGACGGTCATAGCTGCTGCCACGTAGGCGCATAAGTCCATCCTGCAGCTCAGAAATTGAAATGCTTCGAACCTGATCTCTGTTCATGATGTTGCTGAGGTCCTCGATTTTCTGCGGTAGGGCAACTTTCATGGCTTTGAGTATGGCCATTGCCTGGGAGGACTGCAGCAGGTCCAGCAATTCTTCCTGTGATATGTCTGGGGCTTTCCCTACTATGTCTCGGTACAGCTGGGAGATGCGGTCTCGTAGCCCCGTGCGCTTGAACTCTGCCTCCTCCAAAGTGTCTGGAGGCTTGTTAGCCGCCAGAAGTAACACTCGCTCGCATATCACGCCAGTTACAACGTTCAGTATGGCAAAGTTGCTAACCAGCAAAAATGTTACAACATAGACTCCCCAGAAGTAGGAGTTCAACATCATCTGGGTGGCAATGTCTGGCCAAGCCTCAATCAACACCAGCTGGATGTGTGTCAAAAAGCCTTGGAAGAGGCTTTCGAAAAGGTTCCGCCCATGCTCACTTGAACCTAGAATCTCGCAGCAGAGCAAAGCGCCTGCATAGCAAAGAGCCGTCAGTAAAATCATGACATCTAAAATAGCAATGAATGTGCTGAACATTCCCTTTACCAGCATTGCAAGCGCTGGAAAAGTTTGAAGCAGCCGGATGATGCGGAGTAGTCTGAACGTTCGAACTGTGTGTAGCGATGAGCTCGACGTGCCCGCAGAGCTTGCCTCCAGAATATAAAATGCCGTATGTGCAAGAGTGGCCACCAGGACAACCGCGTCAAAGACCCCAGCGATTCTGAAGTAGTATACCTGGTAGCCAATCAACATACATATGCCCGAAATGGTGACTACACAACAAACATCCATCAAGACTCCTCTTAACCTTTACAGGGATCCTCAAGAGTTCCCCAACTGCCCCACCTGTCCAAGTGCCTGGCTGCGGAGGCAGAACTCAACTGAAAAGAGAATAAGAAAGAGAAGCTCCAGCACTGCAAGCACATAAAGTGCTGTGCCCAACCTTTCCAGCAGTCCCTCATCCGACTGCTGTGCTTCAAATCCAAGTTCTATCCCAAATGCTACAGACTGCAGCAGGATCAACATGCCAAAGACCTGGTTCGACTCATCTGAGAGAATCCAGTGAGATCCCACGAGGACTTTGCGCACATGCTCCTCATGTATAGCATCCAGCCGCAGCCACACTGGAGAGTTCTGGACATCTAGGAAAGAAGATGACTTCGACCGCAGCTTCTTCATTGTGGACTGCCTTATTCTGAAAGCCTTCCTTGTGGGGACATTCACCGAAGTGTGGCTGGCTGAGCTTTCTTGGGAATCCTCATCCTGTAGCTCGGACTGTGGCACATCCATCATCTGGCAGCAAGCTCAGGCAATTCAGTTGCCTAAGGATCTTAAACGGCTGTGGCATGCTGTGGCTGTCTTTGCAAGGTCCAGGCATCTTAGGTTGCCATGTGGGTGGTTGTCAAAATTGGGGTCCCTTTTTGGGTACCCTAAATAAAAGGGACCATAATTTTGACAACCATCCATGTGGGAACTTACTTGCAATCTTCCGACTTGCTTGATTCGCTTCCCCTTCCTCCCCTTTTTGGGCCGAAGTCTTGCGAGGTGCAAATCGCACAAAGGGTTAGACGGTCAGACCTCAAACAGCAGCCCGCTTTGGTCCAAGTGGCACACTGCTTCTTCAGGAGGTCGGGGGCTGTGAAAAGCCTCCAGCGACGAAGTATTTGCCAAGCCACACTTTCCACAATGAGGGTCTCATTGCCTCAGGCGCTGTTATGGACTAAGTGGAGGCAAACAAGATGAGTGCACGGTACAAAGACTGGGATCATGACAGATACAAGTCTGTAAGTACCAGCTAATCGCTTGTCGAAGTCCCAATTCATACGAGCTACAGTCTTAACTCCTAGTATGCCCCCTAAAATAACCCCTGTAGTAGTCCCCTATATAACCCCTCTTCGAGGAGTCTAGAATAGGTTCAGACGAGTGGAAGAGGGGGGCCTCTTCCATGGATTAGCTTTTTGCTCTGAGGCGAACAAGAACAAGGCAAAGTCAAAAGAGTATTGCAAAACCCAGGCAGGATTTCCGTAGCTACCGAGACGACACTGCATTAACGAATGAGTGGAAAAGGAAATGGAAACGACTCCCTTATGGTTTAGGAGCTTTAGGACATAGGCTGGAGGGCTTGGGATGCAAACAAATCAAGCGTGGAAGACCATTGAACATTAAATGGGAATTGTTTCTTTTCAAGGTGTTTATAGGATTGCAATGCAAGCGCCTCGAAGGTTTGGAGTATACTACACTGCAGCGAGGAAACCATTCCTAAGGAATAGTTTCACTAACTCTTCAGCCTGCTAGATTTCTCGGTGGCTTCCGACCAAGGGAGCATGACAGCATTCACAAGTCTTGCCAACGCTATGGCTGCTACTTTGCCGCGTACAGTATTGCCACTACTACCAGATTACCACTCGTACCAATCTTAATGTGTAGCAGTATTGCTATTCTTATAAGTATTACTATTGCCGCTAGAGTTACGATGAGTACTATGATTGCCACTAATCATTCTTAATCTGATTCCTACTGCTACTGCTGCTGCTGCTGCTACTACTGCTACTGCTACTACTACTACTACTACTACTACTAGTAGCAATAATATTGCTACTATAGCTCTTAAAGATTATTTCTTCTGCTGCTAGTACAGTGCTGGTTCTGCTTAAAATAACATGTCCAATGCCCCGTCTAGCCTAATTGAGAAAATGAGTGCCCCCTCAATTTTCAACCTCATTCTCTTTGCTGTCAAGCGCTTGAGGCCCTTCACCCACAAGATTAACAAAGTCAGCGTTGACTTTTCTTTGGGCTTAGGGAGGCTGCTTCTCGGTCTTGCACTGGATTCCAAGGATCCTTTTTTGAAGCATTGCTGGCACCGAATATTACATCAATATGAGACATTCTAGCACTACCCAAACCACAGCCACAATATTACGAAGGTGATAGCGCTGCTGGCCTAACGTGCTTCTCAGTGAGAGGCAGCGCTACGAAAATGAGTGGCCATTGGAGTCTCAGAGCCGTAATCTCCTGGTAATTCAAGCGAAGGACATTTGGCCCTCTGAATCTGCGGGGCCATGTAATAATCCAACGCTCACGCTGTATTACCCAATCAATGTTACGACTCTGAGCCCAGCACTTGCCCAGTGAGCCGGCGGAGACCAGCGCCCAGCCAGCTCCTCTTGGACAAGACTTGCATGAGCCTGCGCGTGAAATCTGAATCGGTAGACTAAAGCTTCGCAGACAATATCGAAAGCTACCACGAGCCCAGAAGAAAATTACCCGTGCCGGGCTGGCCTTGCGTGAACCCTTTACAAATCCGCAACATGCCCACGAACCTTCCGCTTCTGTGAAAACACACGCAGCTCAGGGTTGGACGTAATTGTGAGCATAGGCCACAAAGCTTGTTGAAGCAGTCACACAGAGCCCACACACGAGTGATGTTATGCATGTGTGTAACCCATATCAGCTTTCATGCGTCACGATCTGGATGATCATAACCATAATTGCATCGGACTTCAACTAGGGCTTCCTCAAAGGAGTCGTCCTTCAAAGGATCCTAAAAAATCTGGTGGATGAAAGGGGTATTTGGGAGTCTCAACTACAGTCACACTGAACCCTAAACCCTAAACCGCGTGAGGTAACTTGAGCAACTTCCAACTATGTTGTGGGCGCCTGCAAGAGTTCCTGCTTGTTCACCTCGTCAGTTGCCCACGGCTGGTGGATCCACAACTGGCTACCCTCGCTCACAGTGAAGCCAGGGTGAAGGCCTCTCAAAAGGATCAGGGTTTAGGGATCTTCAAAAACCCTGGAAACATGGGCACTGTAAGGAGATTAATGGGCATCTTGCCATGAATTTCATAAGGGCTGTTTTGAGGAACCACTGAAGTTGTTGCTTTGAGCTTGCTCGAAAAGAAAACACATATGTTGCACCCTGACAGTTAGGTTCTTGACAGCAAAGGGCCCCTAACCCCAATATGTAGCTTCTGTACAGTTGTTTAGGGCTTAGCAGCCGCTTCCAAATAGGAACACTGGGCTTCGAAGGCAGAACCCTGGTTATGCAGGGCTACTGCGCTGAAACCCCCTGTACTTCTGAGATGTACAACAACGAAGCTATACGGCTTGCTCGGTTGGGGTCCAGGCTTCTAAACCCTAAACCCTAAACCTTTAACCCCCTAAACTCATGGTGACACTTGTGGCAGCTACCCAGGTGCCTTGCACCTCCGTATCTCGTACCAGCCATGCTGCGGACACCTCCTGGCTCCTCAGCTTGAGGCAGTTTGCGGCTGTTGCTGGATGAGCAATACTTACAGGTGGTTAGTATGGAGTAAGGGAAGATACTATATAGGGATCTTATTCCCTTACTCCCTACTGAGGGAAGGTAAGAATATTGAATGGAAATGGCAACGAATTGGAAATTGAGTTCACCAAAGCAGCACTAGGCGCGGTCTTGCCCAAGTCTGCAGGGCTGCATGACGCAGATCCGCGCCCACACCCAGACCATCTGCAAGAATGCAGAGCATGGCCCATCACATTCACTACACATGGCCCAGGTCGAAAGGCATCCCTAAGCCCAAAACCCGATGCATTGCTACTGGCACCCTTTGGCAGGTCAGTAAGAGATGGTAGCCATAGACATAACAGTGTTCCACTGAAAGCTAAGCAAGTCCATAGCCCTTTCGATAACTTGCGAACGTTTCTAAATTTCTGACGTTCCTTTGGATTTCGGTGGCTGTGAAGCATTCTAGACAGGTGTGTCTGGCCAGGATACTGGCTCCGAAAGCACTGCCTGGAAGCTCATAAAGCTCCAAGAGTCACATCTCTCTAGCTGCTTCTTAAGTGGCAAGGAGGCAAATTGCAACAATGCCTTCAAATGAGCCTGCTACTGTTACCCTTCAAGAAGCAAATGGTAGTTTCCCAAAATAGGGGGACCCCAATATAGACCCCAAAATACTATAGTCCTTATTATTGTGACCCCCAAAATGGTACCCCTAATTTTGGGAACCCCCCAAATATTCAACCAACATCATATTGAGGCGGACTGCGGAGCTTGGGCCGAAAGCTGACTCTCTGGGCTCTATTGGGGCTCTATTGGGGTTATATTGGAGGTATTGGGTCATATTAGGGTAATATTAAAAGACTGGGGTATTGGGTTATATTAGGGTAATATTAGGGTTATATCGGATCCACAGGACTTGGGAGTGGCCCCTAGCAAGGGAGCCCTACAGTGACTCAGTCTAAGCAGGCCATACAACCCCTCATGCACTCCAGGTTCCGCAATCTATATCGTAATTGCAAGACCTAACCTCAAGGGTTCGTTGCAGGGCACAGGCTGGAGCGTGTTCAGGCAGACTAAATCCTCAACCCTAAACCCTACATGATGAGGGAAGGTCCATGGGCAGTGAGTTCTTTGGGCTCGCAAGTGCCTGGTTTGCTATTAAGGAACTTAAGCTAAGTTACCACAATATGGAATATATTGTAAATGATGGGTTCCCTCTACTTAATGGTAACTCAAGTCAAGTTCCTTGCCAGCAACCCAGGTGCCTCCTGTCACCCAGCATATGTGCAACTCTGCACCAGCGTCCAGCATCATTAACTGGTTCAGATGCTCAGAAAGCCTTCTTGCGGACTTGTGGCATCTGGTGACAACCTACCATGGTCCGTGACCCCTAAATTTCCACCATCTCCATACTCCTATACGCGGATTATCTGCAGGCGCTAGCATAATCTCAGAACTTTCTCTCATCCCCGTTATGAAGTGAGACCTACGGAAAAGTCGGAGCTGCAAAAGCCCCTCTCTCAGGAAATCTTTTCAACCAGCTCCTTCCCGGAGACGCGGATGCTGACCTCGGGTTTTGGCCATTTGGGCAGTGCTTGTTTTGGTGGCCAACCCATTGCACTGCAACCCAGAGGAAGATTCGATCTTACGCAGACCTTAGTATAATAGATAAAAAATGAGATGAAGAACAATAGTAGAACTAAAAGTAACCTTAGTATTCCTATGAAAACACTACTGATGCTAAGCTACAACCTGAAAACCTGGAGCCATTTCCATCATGTCTACCATGGACCCCCTCAGCGCGTGGGCCCCCCATGGATTGAGGCCGAACTGGGGACCATGACTTTGAGAGAGTTTACAAACTTTTCGGAGCTTGCACGTTGGTTCGGGCTGGTGCATATTGGGAGACTCCCTGTAATCCGATGAACCTAGACTCGAGCAACACAGATTCATATTTGAAAATCCCGGCCTCAGCACGTAACCCCAGAGCTTCTAGAGATTATACAGAAGCTGTGAAGTTCTGTTTGGGAATATCATGCTAGGAAACTCAAGTTCTGCACTTGAGGCTCTGGCCCAGCCTTTTACCGGTCCAGTACCTTCTTCAAGCCTGGCGAACTGGGCCCTTTCTTTGCTCAAAGTACATGGGGCTGAAGAGAGCATCTCAGCCCTAGGAAAAATCAAGAATCTGGGTGATTTTCATGTGTAAGCCTTCAAGGTGAGCCCTAAAACTGGACCCCAAAAGTAGGTAAAATAATGGCCCAAAACGGTTTAGGGTTTAGGGTTTAGGGACCTCCAAATGTAGCCCACAAGGCCATTATTCTACATACTTTGGGGATTTAGGTAAAAGTGTCCCACATCTTCACATGGAATGCTGCCGGACCCCCCCCCCTTGCATGGCGCAGAGAGCGTTCATGTGAGCTATAGTCTAAACTCCTAGTATCCCCCTTAATAACCCCTGTAGTAGTCCCCTATATAATCCGCTATATGATCCCCCTTGAAGCAGTTGAGACTATAGTACAAGAACCCCAAACCCTAAACCCTATATATTTATTATAGTAGTTTCCACTTTATTTTCCATTATCACAATAATACCCATATAACCCATTATAGTAGTTTCCATTTTATTTTCCATTGCTTCAGGATGCTGATGTACATGTGGCCTGTAGCAAAGCCTGTCTCCAACTCTTGCAATCTCCTCGACTATGGCTCCCGTGCTCACCTGCAGTCGTCATGAAAAAATGGGGTTCCCCCAAATTTAGGAGTACCCTTAAAGGGCTTTATAGGGGTTATATAGGGGTTATCTAGGGATAATGGAAACGAAAATGGAAGCTACTATTTAGGGTTTAAGGTTTAGGGTTTCCCAAAATTAGGGGATATATAGGGGTTATATAGGGATAATGGAAAAGAAATGGAAGCTACTATTTAGGGTTTAGGGTTTCCCAAAATTAGGTGTACCTTTTTGGGGGTGGGACTTTAGTATTTTGGGGTCTACATTAGGGTCCCCTTATTTTGGGAAATTACCAAATCTGCCAGGCTTCATCAACCTTTTCTCAAAAAGGCAACGAGCCATATGGGTGGTTGTCAAAATTATGATCCCCTTTTGGGCACCCTAAATACTAGGTGCGGTATTATAACAGGGAACCAAAAAAGGGACGATAATTTTGACAATCACCTCTATAACCCTAAACCTTATAACCCTAAACCCTGAACCCCTAAACCCTAAACCCTAAAATCCTAAACCCCAATGTCTAAAGTACTATCCTGTAAGCGCTGAGGCAGTGGCACGGCCAAGGTCAGCGGATTTCAACGACTCGGACTGTCGCACTATGATGCCACCCTTGTCCGAGCCTGGCATGGAATTTCAGGAATGGAAAATAAAATGGAAGCTACTATAATGGGGCTATATGGGTATTCTTGGGATAATGGAAAATAAGATGGAAGCTGCTGTTAACATGAATTTCAGGATGATTTTGGCAGAGCACTCTCTCCTCTAATGTTCTTCATGAAGCTATAGGGGTTACATAAACCCTATCTAACCCCTATGTTCCCCATAGATTCCGTTTTCTTTTCCATTACCTCTATATAACCCTAAATCTACCCCATAGTCCCACCTAAACCTAAACCCCAAACCCCAGTCCCACCTCCTGTAATCTTCCATCGCGGAACAGCCGGAACGTTCTCCGTAACTGGAGCCGGCCCATCTCTGGCAGCTTTGAAGGGCTCATCAGCATCCTGAAGCAATGGAAAATAAAATGGAAACTACTATAATGGGCTATATGGGTATTATTGTGATAATGGAAAATAAAATGGAAACTACTATAATGAATATGTAGGGTTTAGGGTTTGGGGTTCTTGTACTATAGTCTAACGTCCTTAAAGGAGGTTATATAGGGGGATTACATAGGGGAGTATTGTAGGGGTTATGAAGGGGAGTTTAGACTAGGGCCCACAAAGGCAGGTTTCAAGATGTGCGGTCTTTTTGGAAGGTTGCTGCGCTAAGGGCCCTAGAAATTCTTGGTCAGGATGTGCAGACGCAAGCCAGCCATGTCAACAGGTCGAGGATAACCATCGCCTCGCCAGCCGGGACAACGCCAAGGTCAATGATGTCATGATCCTGCGCGCATGCCATGTGATTGATGCATTGAGGTAAGGCACGCATTCACAATCCCCCCCGAACTGGATGCTCCCACTGACCAATGTTCCCTGGAACCCCTTCTGCGTTTACCCGACATATAGCATGTTAGAATCACAAAAGATCTACCTTGGGTCCTGCCCCCACCCATTAACAGTCTGTAATAGGGGTCATATTAAGGGCGATATGTAATCACATTGTAGTTTTTATCTGACTGCTAATGCGTGGGGGCAGTACCCAAGATCTACCACAGGTCTTGATACTTTAGCAACTCCAGGGCAATCAGCCGAACAGCCACATTGGGGTTTCGTTTAGGGTTCAGGGTTTTTGGGGTCTATAGGGTGTCCCAAAAAGGGTCCTCTTTTTGGAGCCCCGATCATTGTATGGCATCATGGTATGCTGAGGTCTATACTAGGCTCCCTTCATTTTTGGAACTAAACCCTGAACCCTTAAACCCAGACTCCTGGTCACCTCCGCTGGGGCCAAGGTAATGGAAAATGTAGATGGCCTAAGGCGCGCAGATGTCAAATCTAGGTACTAATTCCCCCCCAATACTAAGCCCCCCCTAATACTGAAGATCTACTCATCGTGGTGTACCAGAATATATTGGGAATACTTAACATAAGGGGACGGGGTGTTTAAACATTACTGTAAGTGGGGAGAATCAAGCCGAGGCCAGTCTGGGAGATTATCTAGAGCACTGGACTGCCCAAGTGCTTTGCTTGCACATCCTACCAGTACAGGGTTTGCCATGAAAATGTGTTGCATAGGATTGCTCCACCCTCCACTGACTACTAGGAGGTTCAAAGAAACCACAACTCAACCATAACTGGTTTTTATAACCCGATTTTAAACAGATCACGGGACTGAGAGCGTTTATTGTTGGGCTGTAGGTACAGCTATAACTAGCTTGTACTTGCCCCAGGCCTTCAACTAACCCGAAACCCCAGACCCAAATACAAACACAATCTGGTGGGTGCCCAGCGAGCGGATCGACCAGCTCAGTGTTCTTAAGAGCAGCTCCATCTCGGCCTGACGTGAGCGGGTTTAGGGGCTTAGAGTTTAAGGGTTTCGGGTTTAGGTGGTTGGAGGGCTTAGGGTTTAGGATGTGTTTTGGAGATTATATGAGCTATAGTCTAAACTCCTAGTATCCCCCTTAATAACCCCTGTAGTAGTCCCCTATAAAATCCCCTATATAACCCCCCTTCAAGGAGTTATAGCTCATATCTTTTATTGAATATTGTAACCGAAGGGAGATTACAATCTTACTGGATTTAGGGACTACTGTATCCCTATTGAAGATACTATGCACATGGGCTGCAGTCAGATTCCCTTGCATGGACAAGGAAGATGGGAGCTAAATTAGGGACCACACCGAGGACGATACTTCAAGCAGCTCATGTGATGGAATGAAAATTGGGTAGTTTCCCATGATAAGGGGACCCCAATATAGACCCCAATATATTATTACACCTAGTTTTGGGAAACCCTAAACCCTAAGCCCTAAATAGTAGCTTGCATTTTCTTTCCATTATCCCTATATAACCCCTATATATCCCCTAATTTTGGGAAACCCCCATTTGGTGTTGTTCCGAATTCTCGAGGTCTACTGCATGATTTGCAGGACCAGTTGCTCTCAAAATCCTGGGTCCTTTTTGTCCATGTACCACTACTTTGCACCCAGCTGAGTCCCAGGCATAGATCAAACCATGCCGCATGCTCTGGCGCAGAAGACGTCATTTTCCCTTGGCAGCTTAGACCCAGAAAACGACTCGGGTTATATTGGGATTATACTGGGGTTATATTGGGGTTATATTGGGATTGTGTAGGGATAGTGGAGAAGAAAATGGAATCTACTGTAGTATATTGGAGCTAAGGAATAGAACCCCAAAATGGCAGCAATCTATGTGAGGTAAGGAACACTCTGAAATCAACCGTCCTTTGATCATGGGGATAGTACTCTGTCACCTCCAACCTAGCATGTTTCAGGGCTTGGGGCTCAGAACTTGCAAGCTGAGATCTTTTGGTCAAGATGCTCTTCAAGTCCAGCACAGTCGTAGCTGCGTCGACTTCGAAATCGTGCGTCCACTCCTAGTGATAATAGGAATAACAGTAACAATAATGATAATAATAATAGTGATAGTAATGGCAAGGTTAATAACAGTAGTAGTAGTAGTAGTAGTAGGAGGCCACTGCCAAGAAGATCAGCAACTACACAGATGAATGAGGGTTTAGGGTTTGGGGAGGGGTTCGAAAAAGTATTGGTTCCACAAGAAGGGCGAAACTCTTATGTGGGGGGCTTGAACAGCGCGAAAAGCTTGGCAAGGCTTGCCTGCTCTTCATGCTTGAACGACACAGTTGCACGCGGCATCGCAAAAGAAATTAATTGACGTATGGGCTGCTGACCTGCTTGAGCCATATACATGCGTGCAGACCTGGCAGCTCCACTAGCAATCATACTAAACCCTGAAGAGTAGTTTCCAATTTATTTTCCATTATCCCAATCTATCCCAATATAAACCTAATATAGCCCCAATATAACCCTAACATTACCCTGTCTCCAAACTAGGTTGCTTGGGGTCCCGTAGCCCATGAGAGGCACAGGAGAGGCAAAAGCTTTGCGCATGAAAGCTCTGCAGCTTTTTTCCAATTCGAAATGCATGGATTTGTCGCCTGCCTCAAGGCAGTTTGCCTTAGAGAGCCAAGAGAGTAGCCAAAAGAAGCATCACACATGGGCATTGTCCAAAAAGGTGTGGTTTTTATGCTGAGAAGTGGGTTCCCTACTGTAGGGGCCCCAACAGGCACCCACAGTCTTGAGAAACTGAAACGCCTAAGTATACGCCCTCAGGATGCTCCCACTCAAACTCCTACACATGCCTTATCAAAGCACTCGCCGAAAAGGGCCGGGCCTATACATGTTGATCAAACTCTATTCCCTAAATGTCCTAGTATCTGTAGCTTGCCAGGTAAACATCCAGGGTACAACCCCTACAAGTGTTTTCTGAAAAGGGAGCCTCAGTTAGGAGAACCTAGGCAGGTAGCGCTCTGTACCTCTGAGGGCTTGACCAGTAAGGACAACCTCGAATGGCAGCAGTTTAGGGCTAGGAGAGAAACGTCTATATTTCCTGCTGCAATCAACACTATGTTGACTGTGACTGGTATTTTGCTGGCACCACACTTGCATGCGTTGATCTTATCATGGCTGCTACTTCCATCTTTGATGATGAGGCCGCCGCCAATCCATAGGAAACCAGGCCATATGCAAACGTCAGTCCAGAAAGAGTGAGGGCAGCCTGGAGCATCGGGTTGAGGCTTGGTATCATTATAATAATACCCGATCAGAAAAAAACGCACCAGCAAAGATTGCTTGTGCTGGTGCGGCTGTTGCTGCTGGCTGCGCCGATGGCGACAGCGGCAAGCACTTGCGGTGCTGGTTGTACTATTAGCGCTTTTGGTGGTTGTGTTTTTGCTCTTGCTACTATGTTGGGCGTCTGTGCAACCGGAAAAAGAACGCTCTCACGCCACCTACAAAGGCTTAAAAGGTCTCCAACGAGAAGTACCCTTCTGAAAAGGCTGATGCACTGAATGTCGCGTGTCCCCGAGGACCTTCAGGCTGAACTCATTGGCCAGAGCGTCGAGATTATCATCTAGGACCTCATTCAAGTTGCTACGTTGCGAGATGCTACCGGGATGATACAAGGCAAAAAAAATGTTTTGTGGATGTGAGGATCACATGTGGTATCTTCAGCAGTAGCGTGCACAAGGGATTATAGGTTGACACCAGATTATACTGGGGTCATGATGAGGAGGATATCAGAATCAGTACCATAACGGGACCCTCAAAGTGGGTAAAATAGGGGCCCTTTTGACAAATTTCATGGGTTTGGCCGCAGTTTGGCCCATTCTCTTAAACTACTTTTCAGGGCCACGTAGCTGGCAGAATACAATGAGGAAGTTCCAATTAGCAGTAGCCAAAAGGATGGGCCTGGTCATTGCTGGAGCATTTTCTTATCCCGCGCTGGCGCCACCAGGCCGTCGAAAGAACAAACAACAAGCCTATAAGAATAGAGCGAATTTCATGATCCTTGGAAGGTACCAAAAACCGGTCAACACAGTAGAAGCAACGCCTACTCCAAAAATGCCCAAGGGCTCAGAACAAATAGAGCATACTCCAAGTTCCACTGGAAAGGTCCGGAGATTGGACTCACAATGTTTGGAAACAAGCCAAAATTTTGGATTTCTCAAAAATTTAGCTGTTTGGGGTGCCTCTTGACAGGATTCTGCAAATTTGACGTGGAAAATCTTGGAGAAAGCCAAGGCAACGACCCAGCGCACATACCTGGCCATGAATCTGTGGGATTCTGTAGGGTTATACAGGAGTTGTACTGGGATTACATTGGGCTATGTAGGGATTATACGGATGTTACCCCAATATGGAGAACCAAATTGTAGACAAGACAATGGATATGAAAGGAGACTACTGTTTAGGGCAAAGGGCTAAGCGGGTTGAAATCCACAAAAAGGCAATGCAAGTCATGAAATGAGATGGAAGCGGGGGCTTCCACGGACATACAAAGCTTAGGGTTTAGGGTTCAGATGTTGGTTGTCAGTAGGGAATGAAGGATTGTAAACGAAAATGGGCACCACCATTAGGGATTATAGAACCCTAAACCCGAAGCCCTAACCTCCAATCCATTCAGTCCTTCCCTCTTAACAACCAATAAGTGGAAGAGAGTGACCAGGTCTTAACCATGGGCCTCTGGAGGCCCTTGCCTCTTTGTTGGGACCAACGTTGTGTGACAACACATAGTAGGCCTTTTAGGATCCCAAATTGAAGCCCTGATCTGATTCCAAACCTTACACAGTGGGGAAGAAGTCGTAGTAACAGCAGAGGAGTAACGAGACAAGGTGTGCTGCCGTCGTGGTACTTCTGCTAGGAGGATGATCGGATTGTGATGGGACGGGGATGAAGGGAAGGCACATGGTCAGGGCTGAGCAATTCGAGGGTCCGATGCTTTTGCACACAGCAAGGATGTAAACTCAAGGACAGCATATAGAAGTTGCTATGTACTCGGACCCTCGAAGAAGACTAGAGACTAGAGCCTGTCTTAAGGGCTTATCATCAGAAGGGCTGCGGGCTTGGGACTCATAAGGAATCCATACGAAGCCTTAGTCATGGGCGGCCCTTGATAAGAAGTCTTTTTAAGGACTCCTCTGTTCATGGCTGAAACCTTGAGGGGGACTTGGCCTACCCGGCCTACCCCCAGGCACTGTCAACAACGAGGTGTAGTTGGGAATCATGGTAGGTAGGATTCGCATGGCATCCCCATGTGGAGACCATATAGGTTTCTATATTTAACGTGTGTATATATATATGTATTTTGTTTATAGATCTATCTATTGATCTACTTATACACATATAGATATGCACTCATCGATCTTGCAAGTCGAAGGAAGGCCTTCTACGCAGCAAAGAAAGTGTGCGTGTGGAACTCAGTGACTAAGTTGCATCGAAATCACTAGGTCACGTAAGAATTTCTCTGAATGTGGACCCCGATAAAGCTCGGAACCGGAATACAAGGACTCATGACACATGCTGCCTGTCTTGTGAATTCCCACATGTTAAGTATCCTAATGAGACCAAATGTCTCCAAGCTCGCCGGGCAATCTTGGGTTCTGGGACAGATATGAGGTTGTAGGTTGCCTCTGCTTTTCGGCTGGCCTGACAGTGATTTGGGGTTGCAGGATTTGGGTTTTTGGGGGGACTTTGAGGTTCAAGGGCTTGGGCGTTTAGGGGTGGAGTGTTGGCGTTGCAGCTTGCAGGCTTGTGCTTGATTTGGGGTTCAGGGGTGGGGTTCAGGGGTTAGTAGCTTGGGGCTTGGGAATCCAATTGCTTTTGAAATATTGCTTTCCCAAGTTCGATCTGCTTCATGGTGCCTTTTGAGGCTCTTAGATGGGCAGGGAGATGCCTGACAATCATTTGCGGATGGTATATGTGGTGGGATTTGCTTTGGCCACCCTCCTTAATGGGCACCCCACACATTAACCCATGAATATTCCGAAGCGTACGATGTACACTCACCAAAAGCGTGAATCAAAGGAATGCCTCGCACCTGCACCTACGCGACAGTGCGCCACCTTAACATGTACACGCGTAGCCTTAACATACATGTGTATGACTGACAACCCAAGAACCTACTGGTTCGATTATTACTGGGTCGATTATTACTATTGAAAGTATTATCTCTATTGTGAGTGATATTGCCTATATTACTCGGATTACTACCCTAAGTCCTTTCATTTAAGCCCTACTGTAAACCCTAAACCCTTCATAGTAGTTTCCATTTCATTTTCCATTAGCCCAATATAGCACTGATATTACCCCAATGAAACTCTACACTTTACCGGCAACCTGTCCTTCCGGTATTCGTCATAGCTGCTGGAGGAGAAGAATCCCTCGTTGTCAAAGATGACGATACCACCCGAAGCCTGGCTGTCATGGCATGGGAGGACCAACAAAACCCTGACTAGGGTAGGGTTCATTAAGCCTTCAACCCTACATAGCAGTTTCCAATTTTATTTTCCATTGTCCTAATATAGCCCCTATATAACCCCTA
>CAJNIZ010001525.1:120630-131685 GCA_905231905.1 Symbiodinium pilosum
AACCCCAAACCCTAAAACCCCGAACCGAGCTACTCACAGGCGCTGCTGGAGCCACAGCTTTGTCCTTGCCCCACTCCTTGGAGACAGGAGCCCCGACTCCCAGTAGCGCCAAGTTCTGCTTTGTAGGGGTTGCATAGGAGTTATACAGGGTTATGTAAGGGTTTTATAGGGTTGTAGATGGGTTTGATAAGTTTGGGGGTTTCCGGAGATTAGGGCTCAGTACTTTTTGGGAGTTCTAATGAGGAGTCCGATATTTGGGTGTATCTGAGGGGACTCGCCTAAACTCGAAACCTTTACAAAATCTACACCCATTTGCGAAGGGCTCCATTTGGAAGTCTCACACCCTACACACAGTCAAAAGGACACATTATCTTCCGGATCATCAGCACCCCAGTTGGACGCGCATCGCCCCTTTAAACCAGCACGTGGCATTGAAACCCTAAATTCAGGAAAGAAATGCCGCCTAAGTCCAAAGCCCGAAACTCCTCAAACCTGAGGGTCCTAAAAGAAGTAATCCAAACCCCCAAACCCTTAAGGTCTGGGGTTCAGGGCCTTGCAGCCCCAACCCCTAAACTCAGAGACCATCACCCAAGCAGCCATAGGGCCCAAAACCCCAACCGCTAAACCTACGAAGAGAAATTAAGCTATAGAGCCCCAAACCCCTACCCTTCATTCAGTTACAATCCTCAAGCTATAAAGCGCAAAAACCACGAACCCTAGACCCCTAAACCCTTAGAGCCTAAACCCTGAACCCCTAAAGCCCCAAACAGAAGTCCATACGGGCTATAGTCTTAACCCCTAGTATCCCTTGAGAACCCTATAGCAGTCCCCTATAGAATCCCTTAGTATAACCCCCTCTAAGGAGTTCAGACTATAGCTCATACAAGTCTTGGGGCCCCCAACCAGCGCTGCAAGACGCCGACGCTCCACAGCTTGGTCGTCAATGACACGGAGCCTGCAGTGAAGTTTAGGGGTTTCAGGTTTGGAGGGTTTGGGGTTTAAGGGTGTAAAGGCTTTAGGGTTTGAGGGTTTAAGGTTTGGAGGGTTTGGGGCTTAAGGGTTTAAAGGTTTAAGAGTTTAAGGGTCTAGGATCTGACTCTTGAAAGTTTTAAAGTCAATGATATCTGCATTGAGAAGTGGCTCTGGATGGCTCAGGTCAAAAACAGCGCCTTGTGTTCAAGCATCCTGGCATTTGGACTCCAATCCCCAAAATTAAAGCCCATTGGGGAAACTCTGAGTCAACAAATCTGCATGCACCACCCCCGAGGCAGCGATAAGCTTTCTGTGGCTGTGGCTGTGCCAGCGAACTGCCAGATACAGTCGACCGACCTGTCACGCACACCGTTCCGCCCAATCGCAAACCTGCGCGTGCTGCATGAATATTGTCGTTTGAGCCCACGGCATCACTTTTAAAGAACCCTGGAAGAAGGACCCTTGCGCTCGTGGAGACTTGTTGGAAATCTTTTTCTAGCGCTTGTCAGAAGCAAGTGGCGCCTGCAGGCCCATTTTGGTCCGACCAGGACGGCTGAATTCCAGCCTTGACGGCAGTCTTCTGCAGCTGTCGCAAACATTCTGCAATCATCATGGTCCTATATGGATACTGGAATTACGAGAGGGAATATCATTATCAACCCTGATGCCTTTAAGAGCGGTGATTTGGTAGTAAGTGAGGCTGCGCCTGCAGTGGAGCGTCATAGTACGTGATGACCTGAGTAAAGCATCCTGTATAAACAGCCGGCCTTGCTTTGAAACCACCCCTGGATGCTCAGGAGCTGTCGTATCCACGATCCCCGCCAAATGCGCCGGCATCCAATGGAGGAGCGTAAGCCTGATTTTCAAGTCTTTTGCTTGACTTACCGCTAGGTTGTCAATCAGCAGCAAATCTAGCGCACCAGCAAGGCGTACATCTGATCCATGACGAAGTGCCGGAGTAGAACCACCTCTTTGGCCTCCATGCCTGCCGGGATCTGTAGCAGCGCTGGGCATCACGAGGTAGGCAAAGCTAAGAGATCATACGCCTTCAACGACTGCAGCTAAGTACCCGAGACCGCGCGCAACGATTTCACGCCTGATCCGAGCATAGATCATGCAACCACGAGGCATGCTATTGGGATCCCAGCATGTAGGTCGGGACGTTCAAGCCATCAACCTCGCGTCGTGATGTGCATCTTCCCGCAGATATGAATATGCGCAACCTCCAGAATCTCGTAGTTGTCCAAGCTGTGCAGGGAGTAGTCTGCCTTTAGCAAGACACACTGAAGAATCACATAAAGGGGGCTTCAGCAGCATGTTGGTATGGCCTGAGTTGCAGCACGCGCTGTCTTTGGGGCCTCAGCACTACTTTTCTGTTTGCAAGCCCTCGCTGGCCGCAATTGTCTTTATGCAAACTGCGAGTTTTGGCTCAGTGCCAGTCAGACCGCATGTACTCTTTCAGAAAGGTCTCTTGAGCAGAACGACCTGCCATGCTTTGACCCGGCAAGAGTACTGCTGCTGCTACTACTACTACTACTACTACGACGACGACGACGACGACGACGACGACGACGACGACCATCAGTACTATTCTTAATCTTATGTATATTGTCGTGAGTAGTAGTATTGTCTTTATTACGATTTTCGATGCACAGCCAGCTCGAGTTTGTTGCGGATTGCCTGCCGCAGTATCATTCTGGGGGAGCTCCCCAGTCAGGTCATAGCCTGACCGCGGTCAGCACCAGGAATGCGTCATGACCTCCCTGGCTCTTCCCTTATCTCAGAGCCGTGCGCTTCCTGCGCTGCGCATCACCGAGGACCTGCACAGTGAAACAGTAATTTCTGAGCTGTCAGACAGATGACGTTCAGCTGACCTCGTAGGCAAAGGCAATGCGAGTGAAGAGAGCCTCAGCTTCCGCCTCAGTCACGCTCCTCACCTCTAATGTGGAATCACTGCAAACCAACATGAGTGCCAGACTGCCTTTGTCGTATCGAGACCTCACTTGCTGCAGGAAGACAAAGCACCGGGAACGTCTTTTGGGACTTCTGAAGGTTGAACATGGAGGCATAAAAAATGACCAAAATAACTCGAGGCCCAGACATTCAATTTAGCATGGAAGTGAGGGGGGAGAAATTTGGGGGGATTTGGGAGGCCCTAACATCCTGCTTATTCCCGGGATCCCTGGCATTTGTCCGGGTGGTGCTGCAAAGCGAGCCTCCGGTAGGCCTAACCACGGACAGACATCAGGGGTTTAGGGTTTGGGGTTTTCTCGAAGCTATGGACTTTTTTGGGGTGGATCGAGGATAGCTTGAGCGAGATCCGTCAGTCTGAGGCTTTTTGAAGAAAAAGTCACATCACAACCCACGTTGGGGTTCGACCCATCGTAAGTCACAGGACAAATGACTGAACAGCACTGACACTGTGGAATACCATGCTCGCAGCGCAACATGTTTTTTTGACAACATCCTGCGTGATCCTATATGTCAGAAGGACTAGATCCTTAGTGATGTGGCACACTATGGAATGCAAGATGTTGCCCATCCAACGCACCAATAGCTCGCCTGCTTCACCTCCTCTGCACCCGCATCCGGCGCTATGCCGAGCACTGAATAAAGCGGCCGCGCTCCTAGCTGCACCGGGGAGTTTCGGATGTACCTTATAGACATCTTGTCTTGGGCATGACCTCCAGAAACCCCTCCCTAATGTTGAGCAATGTCGCAAAATGAGGCCTTCGTCGTCCATCACAACTCAGTGGGACGGCATGCTATGCCGAGAGTTCTTGTCATGTTCAGCTTCAAGGAGCTGTAATGAAGTGGAAGCTGTGACGGCACAATGACTTGCTGCTCCTAGCATTTTGATGGCTGCAGTATCAAGGCGCAATTCGTTGTTCATGTCTAGCTCTTACGGCACATCGCGTTCTGCTGGATGTGGATGGGATCAGGTCATGCAACAGCCAGCTAATCATTCCGAGTACATTGAGCCAAAGGATGCCAGCCAAACCGCTCCAGACAGCACTTAGCTTCCGCCAGCATGTAAAAGGCTGCAATGAAGAACCGCTGACACTGGACTGTGATCTTTGGTAAAGGGTGAGATGGCTTTGAGGAGGTACGGCGGGTACGTACAGTAGTCAGCAGCTTGCCCACGGTATGAGCACAAAGCTTTGGTCCACGCTGCGCAATCCGGAAAATTGCGCTTAGGGCACTTTCCAAGTCGCGTGTGATGCGTCTTTGAAGCCACGTCCAAACCATCTTGGCGTAGACCTCCTCCTCTTCTGCATGTTCCCCTGATCGGCAAACTGGCTGCAGAAGGCTCTCCAGCGTCTGCTGATGTCTGTGGCCTCGCTACCCTCCAAGCACTGCATCCTGTACTTGCTGGAGGAACATTGCGCTGACCTGGGCCATCCTTCATATCTTGCATGCTCTGTACCAATCCAAACTGTCAGGGCAGCATGAGTGCTATCAGGCCCTCCTTGTGCAACTCGATGAGTTGAGGTGTTTCCGCCTTCATCATGTCATGATGTGGGCAACGAAGGATTGGTCGGCGCCAAAAGACTCCTTGATGGCAGCCATCACGCCTCATCCTTGCAATCTACACCTTGGCAACAACGTGAGAGTTTCAAAAACTGCCCATATAGTTCTTGTCATGTACTCCTGAAACACTGGTTCTTATCCAACATCCCCAAGATCCTTAAGACTACCCAGTAACCTTGGGCCTATAAAAGCTCCTACAATTCTACAAGTAAATTGGGCGCGACGTCAAGCCTCTTTGCACTCCTCATGATCCCCCACCCTGTGAGCCCGGCTAGGGTCTGGCCTGCTGCCTACGGAATTCCTGACAGTTTGGGAGAGGGGGGAAAATCCCTGAATGCTGGCCATAAAAGCCTAATATCAGTCTTTCTAAGATCTTGTCTCTCTGTGGTCTACGGTCCCACAACCGAGGCGATGCAGTTGCATTCTTGAAGCCATTACCTGTTGTGTGTATCCTGGTCTAACTTCCCAACACTTCACCAGCACCTCTTTTGGAGAGGTCGGGCCCAAAACCAGAAAGAGATGCCTATGTCTTTCACCATAATGCTCAACCCAAGTAAGTCCCCCACCATACTGCTTCTTGAACTGAGAACGCGCGAAGCTCAGAAGCTCGGCATCCAAGCGATTGACCTCCTTAGCAGGGCTTAGTCCTGTCCCACACCCAGACCGGCTAAAGGATCCAAAAAATGGAACCCCACCTAGTATGAACCCATTACTACATTGGGGTAACTAGGGAATTATTTGGGGGTTCCATTTTTTGGATCCTAAACCCTAATCCCTAAACCCTATATACCCCTATATAACCCCTATAGACCCCTTTAAAGGGTATCATTTTTTTGGATCCTTTAAGGGGTCTGGGTAGAGGTTATGAAAATCCATGCCATGGCGTGGCAGCTCAATGCCGGTCACCTCCCAAGCTTGCCGAACTGGTGCTTAAGAGAGTGGGGGAGTGGATCCCTATACGAATCCCTGTATTATAATATACATACATATATACACATATATATTACAGGGACGATTATAGGGTTATGTAATTATACATTCGACATAGTCCTTGAATAGTCCCTGTATTCACTCCCCCACTCCCCCTTCGGCACCAGTAAGGACCTTGCAGCCAAAATGCAAGGATCTCTTTGCGAACCTGAGACAGTCAGACAGGTTTCGTCTGCGCAACCATTGCAGTGATGACCTAACGTCTGAACCCCTGAGGATTTAGGGTTTAGGGCCCTCCATCCTTTTTCCATACCAGGCCCCCTGGAATGCTGCAAAAGGCCTTCATCCTGAAAAATTTTGCAAACCCCCAGTATCCGCTGACCTCTTTGACTTACTTGCCGGGATGCATCCTCGTGAAGGAACTCGCGCCAGAAATTGCTGCTAGGTCCATTGAAGCTCAAGCGACGGTGTCCTCGACCACGCAAATACCAGGTTGTGGGAGGATGAGATTAGCAGCTTACCATTAGCAGGAACCATTGCGCTACTAGCCACGGTGTATACTAACCAATACTGTATGACCCTAGTAGGATACACTTGCCAAGGTATGAGGAATTTAGGGCCTTGCAGGATTATTATCATTAACCATATACATGTATGTATGTATGTATGTATGTATGTATGCATGCATGCATGTATGTATGTATGTATGTATGTATGACCATCCCTATAACATGGTAAACCACAGGTGTCCATTTCATTGCCAGTAGATGTTCCATTTGATTCTCTCTTGTGTCTGAACCCTAAACACTACTGTAAATCCATTTTTGACGCGATGTCCCTAACCCCAAACCTCACCCCTATAGGCCCTATTAGTACCACTGTGCCATACCACACCTTCCACTGAAGAGCCGCTGCGGGGTCGAATTTGGCGCGCCTGCCAAGGAGGAGTTGCCTAGACTATACATTCTCATATGAGCCATACACTACACACTACACTCCTTAAAGCTGTCTATAGGGGAGAATTGTAGGGGTTACTAAGGGGGATACTAGGAGTTTAGACTATGGTTCATATAGCTCCGTTCGAGGGACACTTCACTATGGCTATTGGAAGGTCTAAGTAGGCTTTGGCAAGATGGAATGCAAAAGTAAGACAGCCATCTCGTCATTGAAGCTGGGCAGACTCTTGCTGCTACTACCATGATTTCCATTTCTTATCATTGACATAGAGGGGCTCCCAAAATTAGGGTCCTGTTTTTGGTGCCCCTAAATGTTAGGTGCCGTAATGTAATTCATGCCCAGAACGGATCCGTAATCTTGAGAATAGCCCAATAAGATATTCCTGCAATTGATGCAGGCACCTTCTCCATCACCGGCCGCCAGACGTGGAGAGCCTGGTCGCTATCTACTACTCCCGGCCATATCAGGCCGAGCAGACAACATGGGCAATAACCCCTATAATGGAGAATCAAATGGAAACTGGGATTATGTAGGGGATTATATGCGTTAAGTCTACGTAAACTCCTAATATCCCCTTACTCCCCTATATAATCCCCTGTTTACCCGCTTTCAAGGAGTTTAGACTATAGCTCATGTGAGTAGCGTTTTTTTGGTGGTTAAACCCAGTAAGATTATATTCCTAAAAAATAATACTACACCCCAAAAGGAGGACATAATCTTACTCTATATTGGGTGCCGTAATATCCCCAAATAAAAGACTACTCATGTGTCACATCCGCTGCATCGGAAAGGGGGCAGTTTAGGTCAGCACATTTCCATCCGCTGCTAGAGCCAACCCCACCAACCTCTCACAAGGATCCCCTCTGCAGTTAGTGCGGACCCCAAAGAGTCACTCTGGCATCCCTTCTATCCGGGACGGTACCCAAACTTTAAGACGTCTAAGACTGGATGCCTTCTACTTTGAGGGACCTCGGAGTTAGTTACTGCATTATATCCCCTTGATAAGCGCAGTATACCCTCTAAGGAACGCCCTAAACCCTGACCCTAGACCCTCAACCCTCAACCCTAAATAGTAGTTTCCATGATCTCTAAGCTCTGGGTCTGACAAAGCACGTAGTCCCCCCCAGCTGAGCATCGGGCATGGTTGCTCTTGGCAAGCTCAAGGGCTGCTCCAACCTAGCTATTTAGGGGTATAATATAGGGACAGTGGAAAAGAACATAGAAGCTAATTAAATTACTATTTAGGGTTTCGGGTTTAGGGTTTAAGGACAATTGCAGGACAGGAGTTTCCAACACGAGGAGGGATTAAACAGAGGTCTATGAGGGCTTCCGAAAAGTTTGAGGGCTGCTATAGGCGGAAAAGCAATCCATGTTCTGATTTTAATTCTGGTTTAACAGTTTGGAAGGATTCTACAAGACTATGCTCTATAACGTTCATGAAGGTTCTTTAGGGCTATAAGCTAGGCGTAGGTACTGAAAAACAAGTGCTAACCAGACTGCAGCCACGTTCCACCCCAGGGCTGGGGCGATCGCCTTTATAGATTCGTCGAAGCAGTCCTCAGGCAGGACTTCCCATAGACATGTTCTTGAGGAGCCCAAATAATAGCTGTAGCCCCTGCCAAGCGCCCCCAAATATCATCTTGTAGGTGGGCCCGTCCTTCTAAGATGCCCTATTGCTTTGTTGCTGGTGGGGGGATCAGATGCACCCAAGCATTCTGAGGGAGGCATGCTGTTGTTTTTGCCAGAAAGCCATGGCGGCACAACCAAACCCTAAACCCGGAATCCTAAACCCTAGACCCTAAATCATGAATCCTAAACGCTAAACCCTGAATCCTAAACCTTAAACCTTAAACAGACATGAGCACCTTCATTACAGTCAGGAGGCCGTTATGCCGAAGGCATCCAACCTGAGGCATGCGGCTCCACACGAAAGGTAAGACCTTGTGAGGTATCCTGGTTACTGCTATTCTGAGTATTGCAACTGTTCCTACGGTTATCATCGTTTTATTATTACTACTGTTATTAATATCATTGCTACTTGTATCGATACTATTTACAGTACCATAGTTAGTTCGTATGGGAGTTTGTTGCTACTTCTGATCGCCAGTCACGGTATGAATTTTGGCACACCCCGGCATGATTGCAGCTGCCACTGGGCGTAGGTCCCCCGCTCCAATAAGTGCTCCTTGGCCTGAGTTCAGCTTCTATCACAGGAGATCCCTAAACCCTAAACCCTAAACCCGAGATCAGGAGCTTTGGGCTTGCAAGAAAAGCAGGCTTGTGTCATCCAACGACGCTACCACTGTAAAAGAATGTACTCTGAGTAGCAAGGTTCCCATAAAGCGGTAGAAATACTTCTGGCCTTCTCCAACAGCGCAATTCCATCCCGGTCCCAGTTGTACGCCTTGGAGGGATATCCAGAATCGTCCTGCCAAGAGAAATGGTAGTTTCTCAAAATCAGGGGAATTTCAATGGTCTACCCCAATATATTTAAGTCCTTAGTATGGAAACCCCTAAAAGGGTACGCCTATTTTTGGGAGACCCCCATATAAACCCTGTATAACCCAATATGACCCCATTGTAACCCTATTACAGCCCTATTACCCGGTACTGCTACGGTTGCTGCGGACAAGCAACCGACAAAGACTGAAGTCCGCCTATCCAATACTAGTCCTATTGGGATAATATAGGGTTTGAAAAGGATCATGGAAAAGAAAATGGAAACAGTGGGTTTAGTGTTTAGGGTTGGGGTTTTATAGGGATAGTGGAAAAGAAGATGGGGGATAATGGAAAAGAAATTGCAAACTACCATATACACCCCAAACAAATGGAAACCGTCACAAGCCTTTTTCCATGGAGAATAGCTTATAAGTGACCCTTGTAATGTTCCTGGGTTCATTTAAGGCAGGAAGGGGTTACAACCTAAGTCCTTCTCGCAGATGCAGGCATCGCCCCCACATCTGGTTGAGTTGCATTGAACGCGGTGGAATCCCAGCAGATAGAGCCTTGCAAACAATTTCAGGGTTTGCCATATCAAGCACAGAGACCCGTGGGGTATATGGGCACTTCTGACTTTAGGGTCCTGTAGTGGATTGGAATGATAGGGGGATTTTGGTAGCACCAACCCCCAAAATTAATTAAGACCCTGTGACTATCATATGTGGTTATAGGTTCCTAATTTTGGGGGTTGGGGTTACCAAAATCCCCTTATTATTGAAGGTCGGCACATCTGCATCCAAGTTGCATCTGTCTATTTCGTGATGGATTTCCAGGATGCTGCAGGTATTGGTGGAAGGATGCACTGACATCCTTTATGCCAAGAATTGCATCAAGGTCTGAAAGATCGGCGGCGTGCACATCCCATTGGTCGAACGTGAGGAACTGTCGATGCTTCTCTCCTTTGCGCAGTGTAGCAAACTCTGTGCGATCTGTCGAGCCAGCTACTGAGCTACTGTACTGCGCACCAGCTGAGCACCCTGCGCAACATGAAGTACTCAGACCTCAGAAAGCTGTGCCCACCAACACTCCCCAAATTTCAGGCTGTACATGTACCCAAGATCCGGGAGAAGTCTTACGGCTACGAACAAGAGCGGCAAAGAAGTCACAGGGAGCCAACTCTTGGACTCACAGATTTACGTTTTCCTATGTTGTCATCTTCGGGGCTGGCAGCGGCTGAGCCTTCGGCATGGCCCTCTCCTTAGGCGCCAACATGACTACATTGAGTACTCTAGGGTCGGGAAATTCTTTAAACGCCACCAGTGGGTTAGGCTGCAGACTCCCTATGAGGCGACTACGGTGATCAAACTCTAGCGTGAAAGAAGCCCCTCAGGGCTCTCACAGCCTGGCAGAGTGGTGTTCTGTTGTTTGAGCTAGTCATGATGCTATTCTTCGACAAAGATTCATCATAATCATACCGAGAAAACAAGATCTAGTCTTGCTCTCAGTTGGGGACTAAGTACCCCATCGAAACTACTACTTATGTGGCGGAGATGTACATTGTAGATAGAGTGGGCCCTCCGTGAGGCATAGGGAAAAGTGCGTCATGGTCTACAATGTTTGTTCATCAGGCAGCAGGTGTGAATGCGCCCCAAAATTCTTTGCTGTAATTTCCCAAGCACATACAACCTTACTTCCAGACTTCCAAACCCAAAAGCCCTTGACCCTAACCTACTTGATGCCCACATATCCTCATGCAAGATTTCTCCATACAGCCCTTCTACAGCCCCTCCTAATCCAAAAATTGAACCCCCAAACCCCTGCATATGCCTTATCCGTGAAGGTGGCCAAGGCGGGCAAGGATCGACTGGATCGCGAAAGAACGTCACGACACAACCACGGCCGGGTCCGCTCACAAATTCCCGCGCATAGCCTCCATAGGGATTGTCTCAAAATGAATTGTCCGCAGATTAAGAATGACGAATACGGATTGAAGCAGGGGTGATCTAAGACCATGATTTTGGGAGTAATGCCCAGGCTGATGATCGTAGCGAGATGGAATTTGAAAAGCCTAGCTACATGACAACAAGAAACATGTATTGCTTCAAGAAGTTTACACCGACAGCCTGAGGATTCTCAAGCAACATTGCTTCTTTGCTTCCTAACCACTATCCACACAGCATCCTAAAATATGTTTTTTTTTTGGGGGGGAAAGGGGGGGGGGGGGGG
>CAJNIZ010001526.1:0-28682 GCA_905231905.1 Symbiodinium pilosum
TGGAAGGGAAGGATACCACATAAAGCATATGCATATACATTATATTCTACATATATGCGTATATATATATATGTATGATAAGTATATAGAGACCTCCTCATCAAAAGGTAGGTTTTGGGGGGGGTACCATATATATATATATGGTTTCTATATATCTATATACATGGGCGAGTCTTAGCCATTTCAGGAGACTCATGGAGCTTAGACTTGGGTAACAAGTACAACGCCTAAGGCGGTCTTCAGTACAGTACCCAAAAGTTCAGGGTACCATTTCGGGGTCCCCATAGTAAGGATTATAGTATTTGCGGGTCTATATTGAAGGATTGAAGGACCCTGGACATCCAAATACTGGCCATAAAGGGTGGGGGCTGGCGGATCTATGTTTCCGATCTCACGTCCTTGGTGCACCATTACACCCTAGACCCCAAACCCTATGAGGGTCTCAGAGTGATGCTGGGCCCCGGATTGTGATGTGAGGGTTTCGAAGGATTTCATGTACAAGGTTTAGGGTCTGAGGTTCAGGGGTTGGGTGAACGCTCCATGTTGAGTTTCAGAGTTCTGGGTTTGAGGTGGGGTAGCTGCAAGAGCTCAGTGATGCAGGCCTTGAAGCTAAGAAGGCCACAAGGTAGGCTGTAGGACTAAACCCTAAACCCTAAACCTTAAGCCCTAAACCTTAAACCTTAAGCGCTAAACCCTGAATGCTAAATCCTAAATTCCAAACCCTAAACACTAAACCCTAAACCATGTTGAGCTGCTCAGGGTTAAAGCTTGGGCGGTGCTGAGCTCAAAACCCTGGACTATGCACCTAAGGCACCACAACTGTTACAAAAAAAAGGAACCTGTTAAGGGTGAACACGCATTCTGCGAGGTTGAAGGATGAAGGACTGTTTTCCAGGTGCAGGGTTTCTAGAAATAGGGGTTCCCCTTCAAAGGACTACAATCCCTACCACAGGGACTCCCAAACACGGATCTCAATTTTATGGGCAACCCTCATCCCTAAGCCGTATTGAACCGTACATTATGCCCTATTTAACCACTTCAACCCCCCAACCCCTTCAATTGGATCCCAGAAGCCCATTCTAGGCTCCTGGCTGTGGCTGCCGTCCTGAGGCCTGTCATGGACTACGGTTTAAAGGGTTGCGGCTTCGGGGTTTAGGGCTTATGATTAGCGCTTGCGGTTCTAGAACTATGGCGTGAGGATTGGGATTTGGCGTGCAAAGCTTAAGGCTTTGGACCTTGGGTTGAGCCTTGGTTTTACAGATTCGAGTGTCAAAGGCCGCCCACTCCCACCTAGGCCCCCCAACACAATCGTGATAATTGTCTAGCAGGAGGACAAGACTGCCAAAAAGTGAAGCCAACTTCGAATACGATTAAGAATGGGAAGGCGAATACGCCTTCAAATATTACTTAGAGGTTCAAGGCAACTTAATACCCTAAATCCTGAAACCTTAAACCCTAAACCCTACTCACTGTAGCCAGGGTTCTAGGCATGCTAACCATGGGGAGAACCTCTAGGGGTCTAGCTAGGGACAGTAGGCCTAGGGGTATGAGCCCTGCTACAAAATAGCTACTTCGTCACGGTTTAGGGTTTAGAGTTTAGAGTCACCTGCACCTCCGTGTGGTACAAGTGCAAATATGAACAACTTCTATGTAGACTTATTCTGTTATGTACATACTAACACCAATGTTACCACCAAGACGGATACGGATCCACATGCTAATGTCCAACCCCAGACAAATTCAGCGCGTTTTCGTCTTCAATCAAGGTCACCGCGTGACCTCTAATTGTTTGGGGGACCACACACCAGAGAGGGTGCAACGTTACGTAGCAAATGTCCAAACCTTGGAGGCCACCCAAAAGATTTGCAGAAAGCTTTCTGAACAAAGCCTTTTGGGTTATGGCCGAAGCGATCCGGAGAAACCCAAGCAATACAGGAAACGCAAACCCCTGAGGTCCCACCCCAAACTTCTGAAACCTGGATCCCTCAACCAAACACCCTGAGCCCACAGCACCTACGCTCAAAACCTAGCTCGATCAACCCCCAAGCCCAAAACCCTGACATCTGCATTGATGCTCTGTACTCCACACACGGCACCCTAAGGCCCCTTAACTGAGCTGCTGGTAAGGAACTTAAATGAAATTACCATAATAAGGAAACCCAATTAGTTGCTGTGTACCAGTATTATGGTAAGTTAAATTCAGTTCCTTAACAATCTACTATGTACCCATATTCTGGTAACTTAAATTCAGTTCCTTAACAGCAACTCAGTGAAAGCTGCCTGTCGGAAAGAAGTCCCTGAGACCCGGCAGGTAGCACGAGAGAGCTGGACACATACCACTCCTTAGGGGTTCCAGGCTAAGTAAGGGATTTAGGGGTTGGGGATTTACAGCTCAGGGTTTAGGACTTTGGGGTTTAGGGATTTAGCGATTTAGGGTTGAAGCCTTTAGAGTTTAGTTATTTAGGGGTTTAGGGTTGAACTATCTGGGCTTAAGGGTTCAATGGTTCAGGGTTAAACCTAAACCCTAACACCAAACAGCTCTTGCGGGCGCGCGCTACGGGTTTGCAAAGGCCATCTCCGTGTTATATGGCTTTCTAATGATAAGAACAAGAAGAAGAACAATAAGAATATAAATCAGGATGATAGTAGCAATAATACTCGTAATAACAAGAAATATGGACGCCTCTAAACCGGAGCATGAAAATACTGGCAATAATAATAGTAGTGAAAACTAATCGCATCGTCGGAATACTAACTGTAGCAAAAAATGTAGTAAAAACAATGATAGTAGCTCCTGTTCTAAGGTTATCTACTGTAATCCCCTTAGACCTATGTACCATCTGTAACAATTCCTCGGATGATACTGCAGTAAAACCTGAAAAGAAACCCCAAGGGGATAGGCATCTAGGGTTGGACAGAGTGTTCGGTCGATACAGGATTGAGTGATGTGTGTCTTTGCATCCGTGCCCGCTGGGGCTTGCTTCACCCTTTGCTTAAAACTGGCTCCTTAGGGCTTCAGACTGTGGTGGATGGAGGAAATCTTGCCACAACCTCATATACCTCATACCCCAATACATACAATATGTTGGGGAACCAAGTGAAGTGGTGCAAGACTTCCTCCATCCACAAGATTTAAGGCTAAGGCTCAAGGGTTTAGGCTGTCTTGGGTTTGTGCCTCAGGGATTTTCAGGCTTCAAGGATCAAGGTTCAAGAATGGGCCTTCAAGGGTGTCGGGTTTAGGGTTTAGGGTCTTAGGGTTTAGGGTCTGGAGTTTAGGGTTTGCTCCTGTGATGCTTATCATGCCGCGGTCTCCACTTCCTGCTTCTCACACAACTTGCTGGTTGCTCATACGGGCATTGAGGAATGGATCCCTATGGTAGGCCCGATATAATCCTCAATAGTCTGGTAATTTTCTTCCATGTTGTTTTCCATTCCTTCATGCGGCGCTAACAAGAGGCAAGAAGTAAAAACCCTCGAAATGAATCCCAGTTTCCATTTCATGTTGCATCATCATGATCACTTGATTCTCCGTCATTATTGGGTAAGAGCCCTAATCGCTAAATCTAAAATGATGCAGTAGTTTTCATTTTCTTTCCACTCCCCGACAACACCTATATGACCCTATTAGCTCCATATGACCCTATATAACCCCATATAACCCACTCTTTGAGCCTCCACATAATAACCCGAAAGATATCAGACAGTAAATGCTACCAGGTCCGGAAAGATGCCTAAGATTCACGGCTTCAGGACGCCAACAAAAAGGGTTCTGTGGGTGTAGGATTAGGGTTTAGGGGCCACAGCTCACTGTACAACTTACGCTTTAAGAGGCTTAGGGTTACGGCAGAGGTCTAGAGTTTTGCGGTCCACTGTGTGCCCACTTCAAGAAAGGCAAGTCTCTGGAAGCTCCAGGCCCATCAGACGAAGCGCCAGCTCCTCGACATAAGCCTGGCTTCTCTCCAAGCAAACCCAATTACTTTCATGGTAAGTTTTCATAGATAGGAGAACCCCCATATAGACCAACATATACTACAATCCTTATTTGTGCCAACCGCACAAAGGGGGAACCCCTAGTTGTCGGAAACCCCCACATACATAATCAGGATGCGGTTCCTAAGTCCGGGTATGAACGTATCCTACCCGCCCATAGGTCACTGGGCATCTTGGTGCTTCCGTAAATGCTTGCTTCAGTTTGGCGTTGGCGTCTGAGAGCCCAGCTTCTGAAGGGGGAGGGGATCCCTTGGCCGATTTATGGTCTGCTTATAACTCGTTCTGCACTCATTGGGGCTTTGAACCAAGATTTGGGACAGAAGCATACGGAACTGCCTCTTCAGAACAGAGCCCATTTTGTAGTTGTCTTGGGGATTTGGGGCGTGGGCTTCAAGGGCACCTGCTACCAAAGCCACGGTCAAGGGATCAAGGTTGAAAGTTTGACGCGAGCCTCTTGCAATCTATATAACCCTCATACAATATATTCCCTGTACCCTATACTACTACACGTGTATTTCACCCCTATATTCCCTTCTTCCCTGCTGACCACCAGTGACCTTTGCATTTCTGCACCTCCGTTGCTGACCCGGAAAGTGAACCTTCCGTAGCAAAACTCAACGACGAGCTAGCTCACGATAAAGATGTTAGGAGGACCCCCACCCTGTAATAGTGGTATAATAGGCATATACGAGGACTCTAAACCTTGAATCCTAAACCCAAAACCCCAAACCCTCCCTAAACCCTGAACCCTAGACTCTGAATCCTAAACCCGAAACCCTAAAGACCCTAATATAATCCATAGTATCCCCTATATTCACTATTACTGGGTGAGGGGATCCACCTAATAAAGATGCAAGAATATGCAGAACAGATCTGGGTCTCCGTACTCGAAACGAACAGTACATGGCTGCAAAGGTATCTGTTATGGGTTTAGGGTTCAGGGTGTTGACCAACGCTGATGGGAATCCCATCGTTGGAGCCTAGCTCTGGCGCCCAATTGTATCAATTAGCATACAAAACCTTCAGACTTGCTTTCCAAAACCCAACCTTAATCCGAAACCCCAAACCTACTGAACCGTACTGTTCATTGAAGAGCTCTTGCAGTCGTCCGCGACCTGTGCTACTTGGAAGGACTTTGGAGCTACACAGTCCTGTATTGCTAGAATATCTTCGCAGTATCCCTATAGTGCTGTAACTCTTTCTAGCTGTAGTTCCCTACCCTCAAACAAAGAAAATAAACAGGCACCCCAAAACTTAGGGTTTTCCTCTACAGCATCAGACACTGGTAGGGCTCTCTGCATGGCCCTTGGATGTTCTGGGCCCTTCTACTTGGGGAAAGTAAGCTGCAAAGGATGTCTATAATGAGAAATTATCGACCAAGCATGTGAGCTACAGTCTAAACTCCTAGTATCCCCCTTCACAACCCCTAGAATACTTCCCTATATAATCCCCTTTCTAACCCCCTACAGAATACCTTTAGACCCTAAACCCTAAACAAAGGGGTTTTATGATCCCAACAAAAACCCTGTAAGGAGTGTAGACCCATAAACCCTAAACCCTAAATAAAGGGGGTCTTACAATCCCCTATATAACCCCCCTTTAAGGGGTTCAAACCCCTACACCCTAGATCCTAAATGAAGGGGTTTTCCCCCTACATAACCACGTTGAAGGAGTTTAGACCCCTAAACCCTAAGCCCTAGACCCTAAATAACAGGGCTTATAAAACCCTCCCGCATAACCCCCTTTAAGGAGTTTAGACCCCTAAACCCTAAAAAGCTGGGTTTTATATAATCCTCCTATATGACCCACTTTAAAGGGTTTAAACTATACTTCCTAGGGGCATTATGCACAGGGCAAGGCACGCCGCCACGGAGGACAATGCGTGCTCCAGATGGCGGCCGCGAGCTGGATGATGGACTCTCCTTCGGCACAAGGGTCTACCTGGACCTCCAAAAAAACCCAAGCTAATAGCTTTTAAACCCAAAATTAATAGGTGTAAAGGCTAGTATGATGGTTTTGTGGGGGTAGGGATTTAGGGTTTAGGTTGGAGCTTGCGGGTTTTAGGCTTTAGGGTTATAAGGCTAAGGCTTTAACATGTACGGTTTCCAGTTGAAGGTTAAGGAATTCGGATGTGAGGCTTCTAACACGCAGTTGGAGGGGCCTCTAGAAACTTTCAATATTGTTGGCATTCTAGCTTTGCAAATTGCTTTGGAAAATGGAACCCCCCCCAAACCCTAAACCCCGAAGCCCTTGGGGAATGAGAGGCTTGCGCGGGCGTGGGGCTTTGGTCTCGGAATGGATTCTCCTCCCAGACAGGAGAAGGCTGGGTTGTTTGTCCAGAGGGGCAAAACATAGGTCTCCTTTCCATCGGCGAAGAGCGCATCCCCAAACCCCAAGCCATACACAGGTTTCCATCTCTTCCCTTCCTTCACACCTTACTACCAACCCGAAAGCCTAACCCCTAAACTACCTGAATAAGCCCTGCACCGTAAATCCTCAATCGTAAGCCTCGACCCTAAACCTCAAAGCCTAAAGTCCAAGCTTTAAACCCTAGACCCTACACTTGACGTTGGACCAAGCCATTTGCAAGCTTTTGCCTAGACCCTAAACTCCCTAAACCTGAACCCTTACACCCTAAATGCTTAGCGTGACCCTACGTAAACCCTAAGAGTTTAGGGTTTTGGAGCTTCAGGGCCAGGTCCTGCCTCGAAGTCCGTAAGATGCCGAAGCAGGCGGTAAGGCAGCTGAAGTGTGTTTAACGGCGCCTCCGTAGCTAGAGCTCTCTGAAGGGGGTCTAGGGCCTAGGGGGTTAGATTGGGATGTCTCGGGTTAAGGGCTTGCGGGATGAAGGCTGGAGGTCTAGGGTGCAGGGTTTAAGGCTTGGGGTGGGGATTGGCCTCCCCCAAATAAACCTGAAAGCACGAAAAACGCCCTACAAAGACTACAGAGTCCTTTCAGAAAGGGTCTTCATGTGTTTCCTGGTAGTTTGCTGAGGTACAAGGTCGCAGGCCGGGAGGTGGCGTTGATGCCTTACCCTGCTGTGAACCCACCCTCAAACATTCCACGTTGTGGGGAGCCATGGTAGTGTAGCGGAACAATTGGGAGCACGTTATGGCAAGTCGTGAATCGTGAAGATGTTTTATAGGGGTAGAGAGTGCTTGCAGGAGTTCGGGCTTACTGTTGAGGTGGGAGTTCAAGCTGAGTTTGGGGGTTCAAGTCTTAGGGGTTCAGGGTCTTAGCTCAGGCAGCAGCGTGTTCCTTATGCACGGGGTAGAAAATGCATCTGTGCAAGCCCGCAAGTGTCCTTCATGAGCCTCGTCAGACTATAAGCCATAAATCCGGAATGCCCCCGTAACCCCTCTAAAGGCTTGATATGTGCGTATTTGGGCCTCATCAGACCAGAAACCTCAGACTAAAGGAACTGGTAAGTCAGAGTCCGCACCACAGCCCTGCACCCGGGAGCAGAGCACCTTAACCATTCCCAAACATGCGGTGTAGCAAAGGCATGTTCATTGCAATGGGCTGAGGTATTTCAGTCTCAGTTGAAGGGCGACACGTAGATGCGTGTCAAACTGTGTGGGCCTCCTTTTTACGGCTCCAAGGTGCAGGATGCCTGTAATTTTCTGAGTAGCATATCATCGGGGTCCCAAAGCGAAGCAAAAAAAAAAACTAAAACCAGCTAGTTGCAAACCTTAGTTAAACCCTAATCCCCCAACCCTAAACACTAAACCCTAATCCCCCAACCCTAAACACTAAACCCTAATCCCCCGACCCTAAACCCTAAACCCTAAACAGGCTCATGGGTAGCCCCGAGGGTTGAGAATCCTCCCATGGTCAGAATTGCTTGCTTCACTCAGAACTAGAACCTCTGTACTCGTTGAAAGACTGAACCGTTCTAGGGTTTAGGGTTTAGGGTTCATCCCAACATGCCTGCACCCCACCCCAAAGACCTCAATCCTGAACCCCTAAACCAACAGCTCCTGAACCCTGAACCCCAAACCCTGAGCCCCAAATCCATAAACTCCTACGAACTCTGAACCCTTGTTGAAGCCGAATCCCTGAACTTATAAGCGTTCTTTCCCTAAGCGCTAAACCCCAAATCCTACACCCATACTGTAACCTTAAACTTCCTACAAGTGAACATAAAGCCCCCTAGAGCTCTCTTTCACAAGGACCGTACTATAATCCCTACCAAGTCATGATCACTCACATGGCAGGATAGACCCTAAGCCCTAAGCGTACTTATTCCCTTATATGTTACTTAGAACCAAGTATCAGAGTTTCCATTTTTCTTTTCCACTATCCCCAAATAACCCCAATATATAATCCTCATATTACTCCAATGGGTACAAACCCTAAACCCTAAACCCTAAACCCTAAGCCCTAAACCCTAAACCCTAAACCCCTATACAACCACATTATAACTTAGGGGCCCTAGCCTGCAGCAGCTCCACGACGAAGAGGGCGCCCGAGCCTGAGGCAAGGCCGCCAAGAATCTCCAGCAGCCGAGGTAAATGCCTGGCTCAAGGGTTTAGGGTTTAGGGTTTAGGGGTTCAGGGTTTAGGGGTTAAGGGTTTAGGCCCTAAAACCCCGTAGACCCCTGCAACCTAGCTTTTAATGGGGGCTGCGATTAACGGTTTGGGAGGTTTAGGATCTAGGGTACGGGTTTAAGGATTAGGTTTGCCGTATGAAGGGTTCAGGGTCACCCTAAACCCTAAACTCTCCCCAAACTGAAATGACACCCAAAGAAAGCGACCTCATGAAGACTAGGACCTTTTGAAATGGGTCTCCAAGGTATGGGATTTAGGGTTTCGAGTTCAGGGTTTAGGATTTAAGTTTTAGGGTTGGGAATGGGGGTCTAGAGTTTGGGCTTTGGGGATTAAGGGGTTAGGATGCTTGGGTTGGGATCAAACTTTCGGATGGCGGGTATTGCAGGTGGTTCTTGTGGCTACTAAGTGAGCATGAGTAGTGGGCTTCCAGTATGTCTAGCGTGGCAAATCCTGTCACATCTTATCGATCGATCATTCTGATCATGTAGGCATGCCTTCAGCCTTAACACAGAACGCTAAACTCCCAGACCCAAGAGTCCAAACCCTAAACCCTGAACCCCCTCATATGGCAGTGGTTCAAAATGCCATCCCAAAACCTCCATAACATAGGTTCCCATTCTGACTAGGAGCCCCCTTGAAGGAAGCGTATCCCCAATGGTGCTTTAGAACAATTCCCCTATAAACCCTAAACCCTAAACCCTGTACCCTAAACCCTAAACCCTAAATACACATCCCCACAGCTCCTCGCAAAACAGGAGCCGCAAAGTTGGGCCCGGAAATGCTAAGCCCAAAGGCTCCGGGCTTCAGAATTTAGAGCCGAGGTTGACAACGATAAGCCCCCAGCCCTATTTTGGGGGTTTAGGGTTTAGGGTTAAAGGCGTAACCTCTCTAAACCCTAAACCCTGGAGCCCTAAACCCTAAGAACCCTAACAGGCCTTGGAACCCTGAAAACATGTAAAAACCAAAAAAAATTCCGAAGCCTGAGAACTTTGAGAACCTCAGAGCCCTAAGAACCCTAACTTTTCGGGTTTAGGTTTCAGGGTTTAGGTTTCAGGGTTTTGGGTTTAGGTTTTCGGCTTTAGGGATTCAAGGGCCTAGGGAACTCTAGGAACCCTAAACTTGCCGATTCTTAGTAGGGAATACGTGATTAACATCTTTACGTAATCCCTATACAATATTTGCCCTACTAAGAACATCTAAGAACCAGAAAGTAAACTAATTCTTGGAAGGCCAACACCTAAATTCCAAACCCCAAACCCAAAACCCTGAGCCCAAAATCCCAGTCTTGAGAAAGCCACTCTTGCGCGCCTGGGAAAAGACAAAAGCCAGCTGTGAAGAACGTGGAAGCTACCCTCCCGCTTCTCGTAATCAGACCTGCTCGGAGGTTAAGAGAGAAGGGTTAAGGCCTTAGGATTGAGGGTTGAGGGTTTGGTAATTAGGGAAGCTGTAGGGCCTGAATTTCGAGGTTCTCTATAAATTGAAACCGTTTGTCGGGTTCCCATGCATTGCATACTGCTGTGATCCATCTATAAAATCTCCCCTGAAACACCCCTAGCCTAGGGCCATCTTCTGATGACTTAAGCTCTTTCGCCTCCCTCATGCAAACGCAGAAACTGAAGAAACATGATTTCGGGCTGTACCTATAAGCCCCTATGTACTCCCAGTTTCCATTTCATGTTATCTTTTGTTTTCCATTTCATTCTCCATTAATGGAGCGATATCCTTCATTTTAGTGCGCCCTAAACCCTAGACCCTATTTAATCCTGATAAAGCTCCAAAAGCCCATTTGAAGGTACAGTATATTCCCTTATTCCCAAAAAAAAAAGCCCAGCGCCTCCAAAACTCCACACACGCCCCCGCATCGCCCTCGTAGGCAATGCTTGCCTAAGTACACAGGGCTTCTGGGGGGTTCAAGGTTTAGGGCACATGGGGCTCACGGAGGTTTAGGCTTCAGGATACACGAGGCGTATAGGGCTTAGCTTTGGTCATTCCCCCTTACAGTAGCAGTTACCACGAGAAACAGGAGGAGTTATAAAGCCCCTTAATACAAGCCTTCAAGGACAGTTACTGTAGAGGGGAATGACCCAAGGTTTAAGTCTTAGGGTCTAGGCTTCAGGATTTTGCATTTGGGGTCGAGGCTGGTGAAAAAGAACCTTAGGTGTGGCCAGGAACATACGCAGGGACGGTGCCTGTACTAACTAGTACGTTTAACTAAGTTGCCATGGTGGAGACATATCGTACCAGCAACATTCACCACAACCCTGAACCCTAAAGCCTGACGAACAGCGCTGCTCGCGAAGTCCCCCATGTTTGCTCTCCTTTTTTGGCGCTAAGCAGAAACTAGAAAATAGAAAGTAGAAGATGCCATCTTACAGGTTGGGGGGCAGCCCTTCGCCCCCCAATGAAATTTCCAGTCTCCAGGAACTTCATTCCCCAACCCTGAGCAACCAATCCACTACCATAATATCATGTCTGCACAATCCCGAAAAGCCATACCCCCTATGTACGTATTCAACGGCAATGACAACCTAAATATTAATTAAACTATCGGCGGACTTAATAAGTAGGTTAAAGGATAGGATCTCAAGAAATATCATCATATGGCTTCTAAACCGTTTTCACTGCTTTCTGATGGCTCTTTGATCTTCCAAGTGGACCCTATTACCTCAGCCCGCAACCTCAAACTCAACCTCTGAACAATAAATCCTCCACCCTGCACCTCAAATCACGGCACCCAAAACTCCCATCCTAGACCTGAATCGCTTCACCCACAACACGTAATCCCTGAATCCAAACCTAGGCCCGTATCCTTACATGCTATATCTCCAACCTGTAAAGTCCAGGCCCAAAATCCTGCTCCCTACACTCTACCGCTTAAGCTCTATCTCGGGTAGCCGCTATAGGCTATACCCATGAAAACAAGATTGCGCACCTAATTCTTCGGACCTTCACCTTTTCGAGGGCCTACCCAAAACTCCAAAATCCCAAACACCAAACTCTGGCTAGCCACCAGCTTCGACAACGCTGCATGTGCAGCAGCCATGGGTCCGGACCTCGGGGCTATCGGTTTAGGGTTTTGGGTTAAGGATAAGGGTTTAGGGTTTGAGGGTTCCAGGGTTTGGGGGTTTCAGGGTTTACGGTTTTGGGGTTTTAGGGTTTAGGGTTTCAGGGTTAGGGTTTAGGGTTTTAACGTTTCAGGGTTTTGACGTTTTAGGGGTTTAGGGTTGGGTTTAAAGTTTCAAGGTTTTCGGATTTTCGGGTTAAGGGTTAGGGTTTAAGGCTTAGGGCTTTAGGGTTTGCGGGTTACCCTTTGTGGGGATCTTGGTCCACACACATGGGAGTATATGCGCACTATACTAGGGTCGTACAATGTAATAGGATTAGGGGTCCTCTCCAAGGGTGCCTCCCAGTAGCCCTTGAGTAGGGGTCTATTCGGCTTGCCAAATGCGTTACAGGGATATTGATTGTTAGACATAACGTAGAGTTCTGCCAGCGACGTTCCTGTTTGGCACAAGATTTTTGTGCTCAAGCATTTTCGTAGTGAACAGGACAGTGTCAAAAGCCATGGTGGTTGGTCTCCGCCTTGGGCTATTAGTTTTCCCCGTTGTGTCAGGATGGTTTGCCTGGGGCAATGGTCGTACCGCCCTTCTCGGGTGGAACCCACAATAGCTCCAACCTCAGTAACCTCCAAATGCCCGGGGACGTTCCGTCCAAGGCTTATCCCTCGGGGAATGCACCAAATACTGGGGAGTACCCGGAGGCTGCTGCCAAAACCCGCTCTGGCGCTCCAAGGCCCCGATCCGCTGGCATAGGAGGGCGAGCCAGGTCGGTAGTGGCCCCAATTGGACCAGCTACTGCTGTCGTGGGAGGTGCTCCTTACCGGCATGGCATCATTCCAAGGGTCACCACTGTGGAAGGAAATCGCCTGGTTTCCTCGGTGCCAGTCCTCCCAGTTAAACGACTCGGTGGGCTCGTCGCTGTCGTCGACGGGTCCTCCGGTTGTGTGTCGTCTGACCAGGCACCATCGTGCCGACAAGAGGTCGTCATGGAGGTCACGCATTGTTGGATGCGTCAGCACGTTGCGCGCCTGAGAAATTCTGAGGTAGGCTGTTGCAGCCTCCTCTTGCTGCTTGGGAGTGCGGTGGCGATTCTTATCCGGGTGGTGCCGGATAGAGAGCCGGCGAAAGGCCTTAACGACCATCTCCATCGAGGATTGCGGCGGGATCCCGAGGATGGCCCAGGCATTATGGCGCTCCAGGATCCAATCTTTCATCCTCCGCTCCATCCAAGGGTCAGGGGGTGCTGCATCGCAATTGTTCGCCATGGCGTAAAATTCGGTGTCTGCCGCCCTGGCGGCCTCCGGCCCTGCAAACTCTGGGTCAATATAACCCCTATGTACCTCCACGGAGGGCAGGGTGGCTGCGGCGGCAGGAACGGGAAGGGGGGGCCCCGCGTGCGGCTCGGCTGGACCCGCCCGACGGCCACAACAGCAGCAGAGATATTGAGTAGCATAAGCAACGACCAGGCCACCGAGGGCCAGTAATTCCCGAAACACCCCAGTCCGATCGACTAAGTACGTAGCCCATCCGCCTCCAGTACTAGCCTTGCCATCCTGAAGGCGGGTGGAGAAAACCCGGCCTGTGGCCCACTCAACAAGCAGGGAGATGCTCCACCAGCCCCAATCAAGCTCTCCGTCGACCCCCCACCCAAGGGAGACCTAGAGACCCGCCACCACGGCCGTCCCAGGCAGCACCCGCCGCCTCCAGCACCGCAGGAGGCTCTACAGGAGGCGCACCACCCGAGGGGCCCAAGTCGGCCGCCCCAAAGCCGCCAGGACCGCCATTCTCGAACTTCATAAGACGGCACTGCAATGATTGTGGCGCACCAAACGCTATGCGGCGGCAGGGTTGCAATGTATGCGGCTACCCACAAGATGCCAACGACAACTTCTTTGACGTCGTCACGCATTGGGTTTGCCCCATATGTGCCGAGGAGAACTCGGTGCGCTGCGGAGGGGAGCGGGGCTTGGGATGCTAACTCCTTGAGATTGATCCCAATGCACCAGGTTCAAGCTCGAGCTTTGGAACTGCGGGGAGTACCTCCCATACAGCAACTTCGTTCACCGCTGCTTGCTGAGGAACCAACGAGAACAACAAGACGCCTCCCCCGCACGAGCCTTCTGACGTTCCAAAGGGGGCGCCCAAGCCCGTCCTCAGGACCGACTGGGCCACTTGCCGTGCCTTGCAGCACTCTCCTGCGGCCCCCTCCAGTGAAAATGGGCGCCAAAGCCCCGCCTCATCGAGCCTAACTCCGGGGACCCCTGGAAATGGTACCCCCCCCAGTCTTACCACCAACCTTGAAGGTTGCAGCCACGGGGGTTAAACCGGACCTGAAGCCTGAAAGCGTGGGAGAAGCAAGAGCGCCTACAGGAGCAAAGCCTGAGACCTTATCGCCGCTCATCTGGCGAATCCGGGCAAGCAGACAAGGAAGCCCCAGGCACCATCGCCACCTCCTCCCGAGGAAGAGTACGAGGCCTTTATTCGGCTGGGTTGATCCGGAAGGAGCTCAAGGTCCCGCTGGCAGGGGGCCCGTACCGGCCAAGTCGGAGCCAGTAGGCAACCCGCCCACAGCCGCAAGCGGCCAGTGGCTCAGGACCAATCTCGCCAAGCCCGGTAGGAGAGGAGAGAGATGCCGACGGCAACTACATTTATACCCCCTCTTTCCACAATCCCCAGTCAACGAGACGGAGCTTGACGAGAATGGGCTGACAGCCCAAGACTGGGAGGATTTGCGAGTCCTGCAGAGCACCGATGACAGGAGGGCCGAGAGATGGCAAGCCCTGTCGCCAAGGAGCCGGTTATTGAGCCTGACCGCCCATGGAGCCATGGCCCTCTCCGGAATCCTTCAGCTTCCCTTGACTCGAGCTCGACGCCAGAGGGTGCACTTGCGACAGCGCGTGCCGACCAGAAGTGACCCAGAAGCCTTCCTCCAACATAAGAACAGATTCCGCGCACTGATGCATGCCTTCAGGACAGGGAAGGCAGTGCCGCGCACCTCTGGTCAGCTGCCACCCATGCAGTCGCAAGGACGCCACCATCGCGAAGACCTCCTTCGGCGGCTAGAGGCTTGAGGAGTATCCCCTACAACCTCGAGCAGTTGATCAACTATCTCGAGGACAATTATCCTCCAGGCACTCACCGACCAGGGATCTGTCCGACCGACACCGAGGCGGACTTGGGCTCGATCCCAGAAGGAGGCCGGCCGAAATCAAAGGCCAGGTCGTCGCGGCTCCCTCAACAGCTGGACACCCGTCAGCCGACTCAGTGGCTGCACCAGCCCCATCGGAGGAGGTCCCGATGGAGGTTGAGGCACCCCCTGAGTCCGACAGCTGACGAGAGCGCAGATGAGGAAGTCCTCCTGGAGTCCGAGATCGTCCCTGATTATGACCTCCCCCGGACTATGATGAGTAAGTTAGGGTATTAGCTCTGGGTCCCCAGAATCGCAGTCGTGTGAGCCCTGGAGGGGCCCACATGGCAGTCCTTGTAGGGTAGGGACGGATCGGGGTGAGGCTACGCCGATCCCCCATTTTGCCTGTACATAAGAGCAGACCGGAGACCGCATGTGACGCAAAAGGAAGGGATGCGCGCAGGTTTGGGCGGGGTGACTTTGTCATAATTTTGACTGAGGGTTCCCCTCCTCCCCTTTTTAACACGGAGTGGGGGAACCTCCCTTGAGGTGCCACCGAACAAGTCGCCGCCACCAGCAGCAAAAAGTGAGCATCCTGTGCGTTACATTGCATACATGCATGTACAGTTTTGGCAAGTAGCGACAAGTAGGCAGAACTGTAGGGTTTAGGAATGCAGGGTTTGGGCTCAGGATGTAGGATTGGGATCATGAAGAACCCAATGGAAAAGAAAAAGAAAGCTGAATTGTAATTTAGAGTTGGCTCGGTTGAGGCATACTGTCGGGGCCGATGTTCCTCTGAGTAGCAGTTTGGGGCAAAGAACTATGCGTACTCTATGTCTATCAGCAAGGCATTCAGGCTTCTTTGCTAAGGAATTATGGAATGTAAGGTGTATGGAGGACTGGGGTTTCAGGGCTCAAGGCTTGGGATGAGGGATGTCAAGCAACCCGTGTGGAGGGGGCTTCGGGCTCAGGGTTGAGGGCTTACTGCCAGAGCATGAGCTCCTTCTATGTCTAGAACATCATGGGCCCCAAAGCCCTAGTTCCAAAAAATCTGGAACCTAAACCAATCCTAAACCCGAAGTCCAATATTATTCTTTACAACCCACCAAAGCTGCCCCAAAAACCTGCTCTGCAAGCATAGGTGCCCTTGATGCCAAGCAGGCCCAAAAAACTACTATACAGTATAATGAGGCGTAAGGCGTGGTTCAAGATTTCTTCCATCCACAGCAGTACTTCGGTGATACCCCAAACCCTGAACAGTGAACCGTCAACCCCTAAGGCCTCTCAAAACCATAAACCCTTCAACCCCAAAACAACTAAGGCCATTCGCTTCTCCAGGTCGTCTGTAAGAATCTTTGCGTGCATCTCGCATGGATTGTCCTGCTTCCATATAGCCCCCAAGCCCTAAAGCCCAAACCCTGCACCTGAACATCCCTAAAGCCTGAACTCCGAACCCTCAAAAACTGTTGTATGGGGGTTTCCCAAAATTAGGGGTACCTTTTTGGGTACCCTAAATACAACCACTCGTATGGCTCACTGATCCTGGGATGTCGCGCACATCCAGGCGGAAGGCCGAACTTGCCGCGGCCACCAGACCCCTGTCCACGGTTCAGGCTTAGGGTGTTGGGTTTAGGGTTTGGTTTTTTTCAGAGTTCTATAATTACAAGGATACAGTAATGGAAATGTAAATTAACAGTTGGGGTTTAGGGTATGGTTTATAGCTTGAACATGGAGAACCAAATGGAAGAGACAATGGACAATGAAATGGAAGCTTGGTTTATGTAGGAATTAAGGTTTGCGGGGCATTTTAGGGTTCATCCTTTGAGGTGTGGGGCTGAGGGAGTGTATTCGGAATAATGGAGAGTCAAATGGAAAGCACCATGCAAAAAGGCAGAGGGAATTGCTTTACAGGAGTCTATATGACTCATGGTCCTTCGTCGAGGGCTTAGGGTTAATGAGGGTGGAGGATTTGCGGGGTTTTGGAAGAACGCCTAGGGCTTAGGGAAGATTGCTTTACCATGGGCGTTTGCCCGTGGGCAATGTCCAGGAACAGCCAAATTGCCCAGGGGGTGCAGTGTTCTCTGCATGTTTAGGAGATGATTTTCCTGCAATGTTCAGCCTGGCTTCGTGTCGAGACTTCTGGTCATGCACGTGTTTTGGGGCTGTAGCGGTTTGGGTGGGCATGCGCAGAATCAGCAGTAATTGCAGTGTTTTTTGCGCACTTCTCAAAGCTGATGCGTGGTAGAGGACTGCATGCAATTCTGTACCCAAAAGGTTGGCTGCAAATCTCGATTCGATGGCTTTTTCTACGACATGTGACGACTAGAAGTCAAGTTGGAGCAGCGCAGAACGGCATGCATCCCTGCACGCTGAACCGGCTGCAAAGCTTAGCTTGGCGTTTGTTTGAGGAAAGTCGTTTGTCACCAATGAGTGCAGAGTTTTGTGCTTCCTCGGAAAGCTTCGGCATATGTCTCCCACATTACTTATCATGCTTTGGGCATGGATGACCTGGTCACAGAATGCAGTTGGGCATGGGCGTGGTTAGTGTTTGGGCACGGATGCTGTGAACACGGAATGCTCAGACGAACCGCTGGAACAACGTGCGGAAAGGAAACCCAGTAAATCTTCGTGTAACCCTACAGAACACCTACATAACCCTACATAAACCAATTTACCATCTAGAAACCTAATGAAATCCATATATACACTATGTAAGCCCCTATAAGCCTAAATCATCCACTTTCAACCTTACAACCCTGAACCATACATCGACCCTGAATCCTAAACCCGAAACCCTTGCGTCGGCCTGAAGACTGCCCGAGGCGCCGTGTGAAGGGCGTTAGGGCCATCCAGCATGAGGAATGCCCTTGCCTGCATCGGTATAGGGGTTTAGGGTTCAGGGTCTAGGGTCTAGGGTTAATTAGGGTACGTTTATTCAGGGGAGTATATCGGGATTACACAGGGATTATACGAAATCGGGGGTCATCCAGGAATTATAGATGATTACAGCGCGTTGTATAGGGACTGTGCAGGCTTTATAGGTTCCAGGATGTAGAACTTAGGGCTTGGAGCTTAGGTTTTAGGGTGCGCAGACTGCAAGAGCACGTCCGTTGCGCAAGAGCACGTCATGCAAATGATGTAGAGCTTCATTAGGGTTTAGGGATGTTTAGGGCTGCTCGCAGGGTTTAAGACTTCCGGTGGCAAAGTTTTTGTGGGGTCTATTTGGGGTGCCCTGCACTATGCCATAGTAGGGGACTACATTCCTACGTTGGGTTTTTGGTAACGAGGTTCAGTTTTGGGTTTGGAGTTTGGGCAGGAGGTGGGGTTTGGCGGTCAAGACAGAAGGAAAACTGAGAATGGGGTAAGATAATCAGGAATTGGGCAGGGCTTGAGGGGGACACCTAGCAAGTGCATTGAAAAAAGAAGAGGTTGCACGGCAAGTATTAGTTCTACTGGCAGCAACACCCATTCCAGCTAAGTCAGATTACAATCCCTTTTTGCTAGCGTTATCTATAATTGCATTGTAGGATATCATGTACCTGGTTATCCCTTCGGTTTTCCGCTACCTAGAATTCCGGGATTCCTGTGCAGTTTCTCGGGTTTAGAACCTCTTCAGGGTTGAGGGTTTGATTTCAGGGGTCCTTGTACAAGAAATGTGTGGGGTGGTCTGGACTCATCAGCCGAAGATTTTCCGAAGAACTGCATGTACAGGGAAGCATAAACACACAACCCTGTCACTGCACTGTAGCTGAGCCCTAAACCTTGAAGTCTAAACCCTGACTTCCGAGCGCTACCCTAAGCCTTGAAACCTACACAAACCTTCAGTCTAGCCGTTCAAGAGCAGGTTTGGGAGTCACAGCTCTTCAACATGGGTTTGGGGCCCAGCTGCAACCTAAACCGAAGGCTCAAGATTCAGGACCTAAGGTTTAGCTTTAGGTTTAGGGCTTCAGTTGGTACTTGGTATTGCTCCGGAAGGAGGGCTTAAGGCTTAGCGTTGGAGGCCCAGCAGCAAGGCGAGATACCTCGCAAGAACCCCCAGACTCCGCCCTTGCATCCTGGCTTTTGAACCCTTCAACCCCAAAGCCTTCAACCACCAGACTTAGAGGTCTAGGATTGAGGATTTAGGGCTGAATGATAATTGTATGAACTCTCTACATAAAAACCCTTTGAACCCTAAGCCCAAAAAACTTAACAACCTAAACCCCAAACGCCGAAAACCCTCCAACAGTTTCAGGCGTCACTCTGCCCAACCATGACTCCTGGAACCCTGAACCTTCGTGTGGGAACGCTGAACATAAGGGTTTAGGGTTGAGGGCTTAGGATTTAGGGTAAACCCCACTCCCCATGGACCTACACATCCATCTTCATTCCCTTGAAGTTCCGGTCCTGGATGCTTCCCGCGGCGTCCCGGAGAAGGTGTCGTGACTGGAACACGGCACCTGGGCAGCTGTAATTTGTTTGGTCCTTGAGGCTGGTCTTTCATGCGAGCTACAGTCATGGGGTACAGGGTTCAGAGGATAATTTGGCTTTTGATATTTACAAGGATTATAGATGGTATATTCTATAGGAGTTCTATGAGCCACAGTCAATATTTTCCATGTAGTGAAGGCATATGGGTTCCTAATAACTAGGGAACATATTAGGACTATACTAAGCCACCAAAGGTGCCCCGATGTATACTCTTAAAAAACCCTTGGTAACCCTAATATTTTGCATATAACTCAAACTGATGGAGGGGCCTCAATAGTTAGCTCGTTGTAAGAGAGCTTGAGGTACGCAATACTGTGAGTAGATTAAGGAATTATATTGCCTGGTATTCAGGCTCATACATAAAGCACTTTTCTCACATGGCGGCGAGTTGCAGGTTGCAAGTCTCCTTAGGCTTGCGATCACGTCTGCGAAAACTTCTGGAGGAAGCGTACTACACTCCTTCATTGAAAAACATGCGCCAAACGATTGAGGACTGCTGCTTCTTCTCAATGTCAGCCCCAAGTGCTGTTACTTGCGCATGATGCGGCCAACGCTGCTGTGCCCTCCTGTATCCTTGGCCACCTCATGCAGGCAGGGTTGGGGATAGCGTTCGACCGACTCCAAGACAATCACTACGTGCTTGGACCGTGCTTCGTCAAGAATATCTGCACAGAAGCGCTCTTCAGCCCCATCTTGAAAGTCACTGACAATGATCAGCATGGAGTAGTTCGGAAGCGATCTCAACAAATCAAGGAGCCGACCTCCCATGCGTGCACGACGTGTGAAGCTTGAGTCTTGAGCCTCTGCCACCTGCACGTTTTTGCACTCGGCCCCTAGCTTTGTCCGAACTTTTCCAAGAATGCCTGACATGGAGCCGGAAACGTCCATGAGAATGTGTTTGCCAACGCCTGGGCCTCGCGAGGTGAGAGGCGACAAAACTCACTCCGTCCGGTTAACATTACACACGCCCCTACGATTAAACACGTTGCACAGGATCTTTATTGCCTACACCCTGTGGCCTTGCCAGGGGTCGCGCTGCTCAACCAGCCGCCTGAAGCTTCGAAACACGTTCGGCTCAACACCCGGGGCGGCTACCAACATGCGGGCGCAATAGCCATGGAGAACGGCCAAGACTCTGGCATCTGCTGAAGTCGAATTGACGTCAGGGAAATTCTTTACCACGTTCTCCATGAGGCATTCGTCAAGAGGTTCGTCAAGACTTGCAAGAGACGTCAACCTCAAGCAGGTTTGCTTTGGGCATAAGCTCCCGCACGTTCTCCATTCTCCGCCAGCTTTCCGGAAAACCAAGAGAGCTTCAACATGGGTTCCGTCCCGGCACACTACCGCAGGGTCATAGAAGTTGTCAAGGAAGCTGTCCTGCACGTCATCGCCTACCATGATTCTGTCGGGGCAGAAGGCAACCTGTTCCCATCTGGAAGAATCGCCACAATGGCCTATCGTCCAGTTGAAATTAGAAGGATGCCCAAGAATTCCTAGCCCTGAGAAGTTGTTGACCTGCATGTCTTCTATAGCCCTTTGTGAGCATGGCACAACGAAGCTTCCATCCTTCTCCGAAACAATGTGCATCTTCGAACTTCCTGAAACCGTGATCTGAAAGCTGTCGGCTGCTTCCATCCCACAGTCCAGCAAAATCCCTCTTGTTTGCTCGCAGTCCTCATCATCGCTCCAGTTGCTGTAGACGAAGGCTCCAACAGCAATAAGGACAGGAACCCCCTTCATGGCAAGATGGACCATCTCGACGCGGCACGCTCCTTGGCACGCGATTTCTAGAAACTGGGCAGAAGATCCTACAAGAGATTGAGCCACTGAAATGGAAACGGGAACTCTGCAGCAGGTTAAGCAGGAAGGGTCTTTTGTATTGTTTTTTGGAGGTTGGGCCGCTTCAGCCATAAATCCTAAGCCCTCGCTCCTTCACCGCCCTTCATGACACTTACTCGCAGGGAACAGCCCTGCAATCAGTGACCTACAGCTCTGAACGCTGCACAAATGGCAGAACGGCTTGGGAAGTAGACTCCCGAATCTAGCTTGATCAAAGATACTAGTGGAAATGGAAACATGAAACCTTGTAATGATGGTAGGCTTTCTTGCCCAAGACGCCAAAGATCATGATGCAAGGGCACGGAACCATCAGATCCATGGCAACCAGTTGTAACTTTAGCGGCAACAAAAAGCGGCAACGAAGAGACAAGGTCAAAAGGCGTACTAAAGAAAAGGTCGCGATACGGCATGAAAGCTCACCAACAAAAACGTGGTAACTCTGTGTTGTCTCGCTCTGTGGAACTCGCCCGAAGGCTCTGAGGTACCACCTCTTCCTCAACAATCTCTTGCAACAGCTTCTGTTGCTCCAAAGCCAGAAATTTTAACACTACGCTTTAAGCCCTACGACTGAAGCCTTTCAGCTGAAACAAGGAACATAAACTGCAAACCTCTGGGCTTCAGCTTTAGGAGTAAATGTAGGCCCATAATTAACAAACCCCCTCCTTTTTAAGGCCTTAACCCCCTCCTTTTTAAGGGCCTTAATAGTAGTAGGATCCCTATTATGATCCCTATTCAGGGGAGGGAGATTGTTAATCAGGGGTCTGGATTAGAGTTTACAGTTCCAGGCTCTTTTCTCTTCGGGTTCAGGGATATTGGACATCTATTCGGGAGTCCCCGAAATTTGTACATAACCTCAAGGTGCAGCATTCGTAGTATCCGAACATAGCCCCAATGTAGTCCCTGCGCTAATTAAGGCCGACAAGCGAACACACCGAACCCTGAACGTTATCCAGACCCGAAATCCAAAACCTCGCCTAAACCTTGAGTCCTTCTTCCCAGATTCAAGGCTCAGGGGTTGCTAAGCAGGTTACCAAGGTCACTGCAAGCAGACTAGCACCAATTAGGGAACTTACAACAATCAAGACTCTACAAACCAGCCCAACCAAAACCCCAAATCGCCGAACAATCTAAACCCTGCGTAAACGTTCTAAACCCTGAAGCCCGAATGCCCTAAACCCTGTACGCCCCTAAACTCCTAAATCCCTGCACCTCTGCAGAACATCTAAACACTGCAACTCTGCAGCCAGAGCACTTGACATCAGCCTCTGAAATCCAAAGCCGTGTGTCTCCCCTGGGCAAAGGCAGACTTAGGATGTAGGGTTTAGAGTTTTGGCTTTAGGGCTTTGGTTTAGGATTTAGGGTTTAACGTTTAGGATTTACGGTTTAGGATTTAGGCTTTGAGGCTTGGGGTTGATGACCTAAAATTCCAGAAGTTGGACACTCAACTTGGAAAGAAAATGGAAAGCAACATGGAAATTGGGTTTAGAGGTGGATTGCTTGAAGGATTGTAAACCCTAAACCCTCAACCCTTAATGACCTTAACCTTGTTTCAGGGGAAACCAAGGTGGGCGTACCAGGGGTGTTTATGTAGGGGGCCTGGTATAAGGATTGGAATGTACGGGCCTAAAGAATAAGGTTTTGCGGGGGCTACATGATATCACAAGTGTCTAGGGTTCAGAGGCGATAAGGCTGATCATGATCTGGGCTTCTATATTAGTTGGTGGCTTCGGATTTATACTGTTCAGGGTTAGGGTTTAGGGTTTCGCTTCGAGGTTTGGACTTAGGCTTAGAAATGTTGATGAGAGAGTTATGAAAATCCCATGGAACATGAAACGGTGAATCCAAAGGCAGATGAGCTGGAAAGCAAGATGGAGAATCAGATCTTAAAACTGGAATGGAAACTGCTCTTTGTGCGCGCATGTAGCGGAATTCGCTCAACTAAAAGTTGAGGATTTGGACTATGTTTGGCTTCAGGGCTTAAGGATGTAGCGCTCATGGTTAAGAACTCTGGGCTTAGTCCTCAACCCTAAACCCTTAGAGGGTTTAGAAGAACTCAGGGATTTAGACCTTAGGGTGCAGGCTCCGGAGGTATGAGGAGTGAATGAACATGAAAGGGAATCCCTAAACCCTAAACCATAAACCCTAAACCTTAGAGCACCAGACAAGGGTTTAGTGACTTAGGGCCTAGGGTTTGCAGGGCTTAGGGTTTCCCGGATTCCTTCAATGTAGCTCCTGTGGGTTTTAGTAAGCTCTTCTTCTTTTTGTATGGGAGTACATGACTGTTTTGGAGTTTAGGGATTTTGGTTTGGGGGGTTTGGCTTGTTCGCGTTTCACAGCGTAGGGGCTCATGGAGTGTGAGGGTTTGGAGCTTGAGTTCTGGAGCACAAGGGAGTTCAGAGATTTGCGATAAGAGCTCTGGGGATTGACGTACACGGTTTTGGGAGTTTATGTGGTTGAGGGTTGCACAAACCCTACACCCTAATAACCCCAATATACTATATAGATCTATATAGTACTTTCCATTTTCTCTTCCATTATCCCATTGTAGATTTTTACCAATACTAAGGTGTAGCCTGGAGGGGTTGAAGTGCTTCAAGTCAACCCCAACAGTCCGGGCATAAACGCTTCAAGTCTAGGCCGGAAAATCACAGGAGACTACCCTAAACCCTATTTCCTGGTTATAGCTTGAGGTTTCCCCACCTAGAGAAAAGGCCTCTTGACACAGCCGATTCTGGAGTTGGTACACGAGTGGTGTGTTTTTTGGTGGTGATTGGATCCCCATGCGGTTTTTGCATATGAAAACGGATGACCAAGCCAAGGATATAGTCTTACTCTGTACCGCAGGCTATACTGCAGCGTTTTTTCACGGACTTCAGCTAGTCATGCGAAAGCTGCTGAGATCAGCACTTCGGCCGATTAGTGAAACTGCGGCGGACGATGGTATGCTCATACATGAACACTACTTACATGGGGTTTTCTCGAAACAGCTGACCTTCAGGCGCCCCAGAGATCAGGAGACTAATCATGGGTAGGGCCCCTTCAAGGAATTTCGCAAGGGTTGTTTTGAGAAACCCGCACATATCCTGTAGCATTGCGCTGTTCCGTATCAGAATGCACAAGGCAATCACATGTGCTAATGCGAAATACCACATGCATGCATGAACATCATGCCACTCTTCTTTCGCGCCGGCAGGCATGTTGATCGCAGGAAAGAAGCCCATGATTTCGGAAACTATCCTAAACCTTAAACCCTCAACCCCCAAAAACCTTAAACCCCAAAAAGCCCTGAGTAAACCTATTCCCTTAAGCAAATCTTCTGCGGCGCCCCGCGTAGACCCCGAACCACAAACCTTCAGCCCTACCTCTCTCAAACAAACATAATATGAGTAGTGTTTTTTGGGTGGCTGAACCTAGTAAGATTATATTCCTATTATTAGATACTATACACAAAAGGAGGATATAGTCTTACTCTATATTGGGTACCATGATATTATTCACTAAAAAGATACTACTCATATGAGGGTTCAGGCTTTAGGCTTTACGGTTAAGGCTTTATAGGGTTTAGGCTTTAGGGTTAAGGCTTTAGGATCTAGGCTGTAGGGTCTAGGCTTTAGGCTTTAGGCTGTAGGCTTTGGGGTTTCAGGTTATAACCCCCGCCTAGACCAAGACCCTAAGACAGAAGCGCCATGCCCTGAACCCTGAAGAATGGGAGGGCTTTCGCAACCCATGCCCCAAGATTAGGACCCTATTATAGACCTATGGGAGCCAGAGGATCCTAATACCAGAATCCTCTGACAAAATCACTCAACCCTGAACCCGAAACCCTAAACCCTCAACCCTAGCCCCTGTATCCTGACCACCGTATCCTGACCAACTTGTACTGTATGCTCACTGATGGGGCGTAGGAAAACGGATCCGTAGAATAATAGAATGTTCATAGAAAAATTCACCCACTCCCTCTTAACCGCGGACAAGCCTTGACCCTAAACCTTACATCCTAAACTCTCAGTCCTAAACCTTAAGCCCTGAAACGCAATCCCCATAGCCTAAACCCTGAACCCTAAACCCTGAACCCAGAACTCACAACCCTTGACCCTAAATCCTAGAAGCCAAGCCCTTCTCATCTTAAGCACCAATAAATTTGTGTACCGTCCAGGTGGCGGTAGCTCTCCGGCATGGACCCCAGAAGCACCTTTTCAGTGGGGCTCGGGAGACGCTCCAAGGGTTTATTAAGGTGTAGGGCTGCTTCGGGCTTAGGGCTCAGAAATTACCGTCCCGCTTAAGTAGATAGAATATGGGATATATGGGGGTTCTATGTTAATATACCCAAAGCCATATTCTATCTGCTTAAGGGGGACTATAGGGTTTTAGGGTTTAGGAATAAAGTTTTAGGGTTCAGGGCCCCTAGAAGCCCGGGGGATACAATGGGAAAGTAGAAAGGCCCCTTTTAAGAATATTAGAGGGTGGTTTTTGAGAAACTCCTACATGGCGATGTAGGGTTTAAAACAGATGCCTAAAACCTCTTGTTTCACCAAACTAGGGACGCCCATAAAGGGGCTCCAATTTCCAAAACGCCTACAGTATTTTGAGTTTTCGGACTGCGGGCTTGGGGCCTGCAGGGATCTATTATTCATGTGTTTAGGGCCTGGAGCCTAGGAATTCGGGTTCGGGGTTTAGGGTTTGGGTTCATCTTTCTGACTGGCGGACAAGAGGGCACATGTGTTCTCACGACCTCCTCTCCAGAGGGACAAATCCAGAAATGGGGGGGGGTTCCGGAATATTCGCGATCCTGTGTTAGTAGTCCCTGCAACAAGGATTGTAAAAAACTGGTGTCTGTCTTAAGCCCAAAGCCTAAACCCTAAACCATAACCCTTCTTTATGGTAACCCCCAACCTGCTTCTGGGATTCAGACATGTTGAAAGGATCCTTGGTGCGAGCACTCGTCCAACCATGGTTCGTGCAAAATACGACACTACTATATTACTATACTAATCCTATAATACGATACTACTACGTTACTATATTACTACAATAATAATCATACTATATTACTATATTACCATGACTAATACAACAATTCCAATGCCGTTCCCCTGCAAGATGCGGTAGACGCCGCAGCACATTGTCGACAGAATCGTTTGGTCTCACAGTACGAGTAGTACTCGAGAGGACTACACTAGCGGGCACTCGCGGAGAACCTAGTATGGCGGTCTCGGTGCTGACTGCGCTTTCCCCGATCAGTCGAACTCGAGCCGACCGGCGCATACAAAGTTTGCGAGATGGACGAAAGAAAGAGAGAGAGAGAGAGAATCGTACCTACTTCTCCTACCTTGCTTGCCGAAAGGCCTGACGGCTTGAATAGGGGCTCAGGGCTTGAGGATTCAAGGTCTGTAGCCCACCATCCCAAAATGCTGGGGGAGCTCAAAGCCCTACCACAAGCCCCAAAATGCTGCAATCTTCGTAATGGGGACCCCCAAAAAGGGACCCCTGATTGCCAGAAACCCTACTGTAGAAGCTCAGGCCCTCAATCCTCAAACCCTAAATCCCTAAACCCCGCGCCCTAAATCTCTGAACCCTAAACCTGTAGAGTTTAAGGCTTGCCCAAACCCTAAACCCTTTTCCCCAAGGGAGTGCCGGCCGGATTGCTGGGTTAAGGGCTTCGAGCTTCAAGACAACCCCCAGGTGGGTAGTTACTATACAGATACCCTTAAAAGAGGCCTAAAGAAACCTCTTCTAGCCGGTTTGCCCTCATTCGAGACTCAATCTTATATGGAAGGTAGCAATTACAAACCTCGAAATGTCCGAGATACACCCACTCCCTCGAGGTCAAAGATCTGCACCACTTCAGAATCCTGGAATCTTACCAAGTTGCGAGGCCAATATCCTAAAACCCTACACCCTAAAACTATACACTTCACAGTAAGCCCAAGCCTCCAGCTCAGGAAGCCTCAAGGATCGACATTACCTCACGCACTAAAACGAAATCGTAAATCCCAACTTCTGTAACCCTAATCGCTGAAACACTTGAAGCCCCCAACCTCTGTGAACCTCGAACCCTGAATTCTGACATAATTGAAGCCCCTAGCCCCTAAACCCCAAATCCTTGTTGGAGAGCCGCGGGACTTGCAAGTCTTGCTAAGTATCCTTCTAACCTTACAGCCCAATGATTCTCGAGCTGGATACAAGATCCCCCCAACCCTAAACGTAAAACCCCCAGCTCTTACCAAGTCCTTCTGCATGCAACCATACACCCTAACCCTCACCCTCCATCCTACTTCCTAAGTGACCCCGACCATACAAGTACAGCCCCTCCACTTACTGGTACTTCAGGGAGACTATGACTATTTAGATTCCCCCACCTGCACTCCTCTGAAGCACCAGGGGGCCCTGAACCAGAAGCAAATCCTAAACCAGGACCCAAAACTCAAAACCCTGAACCCTAAATCCCAAACCCTATCTCCTAAACCTCAGATCCTAAACTCTCAATCCTAAACCCTAAATCCTAACCCTTAAATCCTAACCCCTAAATCCTAAGCCCTAAATCCTAAACCCTAAATCCTCAACCCCAAATCCTAATCCCCACAGCCTAAACTCCACTTCCGGGACCCCGCGCCGCCCATCCCAGAGCTGCTATCGAGACAGCCCGGCCACAGTGGACCAGTGCCGGGGTCGCCTCCTGTCGCGCTGGGCTGGGTTTAGGGTTTAGGGTGCAAGAATTAAGGATTTAGAGTTTAGGGAATAAGGTTTAGGCAGAGTTCAAGATCTAAGGTTCAGGTCTTAAGGCTTGAGGGTCTCACAGGATTAGGGCTTTTTGAGGTCTATGGATTACCCGATTAGGGTTTAACGCTTTAGGGAGATAAGGATCTCAGGCTTACAGTTTAAGGCTTGATTTAAACCCAAAACCCTAAACGGTGTTCAGGAATTAGGTCTGGGCATGAAGAGCTTCAGTATCCGCATCCTTTCGGGCTTATGACTATTCCCATTGTAGTACTTGGCTTAAGGTTTTTTTTACAACCCCGTTGACGCTTCTTCGTCTAGCATATGCTCGGGGGTCTTGTTTGCCCTGTCGGTTACTAAAGCCTCGGCCCCTCAGAACAGGTACGTGTACTCTTTCATGTTTCTCTTCACAGGTCCATCTTCACATGCCATCTTCTGAATCTTTTTGACCTTCAGGAACTCGTTTGGATTCAGGGCCCTGTTGAAAACCATCACTTGAGGTAGCAGACCCTGTTGTTCCCGGCCCTTCCCGTAGCACAACGACATCCATATCATCTTCAGCAAGATCATCTTCTTCACATACCGTGGCTGCCGGTACATGCAGCCCTACCTCGTGCTCCATGTCGCCTGCAATGCCCTCATTCATATAGTGTGTGCAAACATGCCCATGGACTTCTCCACCTACCACCGTTGCCGCCAACACACCTTGCTCGTTCTCAAGCACTTCCGCATTCTCCAGACAGCCATGATGTTCTTCATCAGGACGATCCATAGTGGCTTAAGGTTTAGGGTTTAGGGTTTAGGGGTTTAGGCTTTAGGGTTTAGGGTTTAAGGGTTGAGGGTTTGCAAGTGTAGTAGTAGTAGGCACGCGGCGGGGAAAAATACCCCCCGAACACGACACGCACGTGCTGCAGGGTCTGAAAGTGCTGC
>CAJNIZ010001527.1:527-12312 GCA_905231905.1 Symbiodinium pilosum
CACCACCGCCACCACTGCCACCACCGCCACCACCGCCACCGCCAGCAGGAGCAGGAGCACAGATCAAAAACTCCCTTGCCAATCCTCCGCTAGCGTTGCTGACGCTCCTCCTGCAACTTCTGAGTCGCAGAAAACCTTCAGCGCAGGAGGGCATAGCTTTCTTCATTTCAGATGTTCATCAACCGTATAGTTCCGATTTGCAGTCTCTATTATACATCGGTGGCATTGGCCTGATGCTGTCAAGTAAACGGTTTTCGACTGAAAACGTCACAACATATGTTCCAACTTTGAATTTCTGATTTTGGCCGAATGGATGATGCGACGGGGCGAGGCTGTTCGGAAGCAGTGACGCAATTGGCAAATTCTCACTTGTTGCCAGCACGCTGCGCATGGCTAGCTGCGACAGAAGCAGCTCGTTAACACTGGAGCAATGGCGATAACCTGAAGTGCTGGAGCAAGCCTGGATAAAATGCATCCCCTAGGCATCCTCAGACTTTTGCGTCGTGTTTATCATGTTGAGTTTTAAAACAAGTTCCTGCCTCGCCTGTTGGCAGGCATGCCACACGAGGTCATGGTAAACTTTTTAGGATCAGCGACCGCCTTGAACGGAAGAACCAAAAGCTAGCGCACGACAGATCAGCTAGAGGATTCGGCCCCCGGTCCCCTCGTCGAGTTTGTTTCGGCAGTCGGACACGCAGCTGCACCTGGGTGAAGCTGCCACTTTTCCAATTCGATCTCAGCTTCTGGCACGAGACTCATAACCTTGAACAGGTCGGACATTGCGGTGGAAACCTCCTCCGGCCAGGGGAAAGTGGCAGCCTCAAGCCAGCACGTGCATCATTACCAGACAAGGCAAAAACAACAAAGCAAACTTGCAGCATGTTCCACTACAAGGGCTGGCTGTGGCTAGCGGGCGGATATGTTGCAAGGCCAGCCTGGCCACCACCAACTTCACAGTTGGTTGAATTTGACGCGGCGCAGGCCGCAAGTTCAGCCATCTCTGCTTCTTGCTGGGACCACTCAAAGCCAGGTAATCTTTCCAGGTTGAACTGTGTCAGGACAGAGCCTCGAAGCCACATAGAAAGGCACACCGCATCATCGGCCATGGCATCCGCTACTTCACCAAGGCAGCCAAGAAACAAGCGGCCATCCACTGCGTGCCAAGGCCTCAACACGCGGCTTACCCAGGCCAACAGCAGCCAAGCATGAAAGGCTGCGTCTTGCTTTACAGAGTTCGTCAAAACTGATTACACGCAATTGAAAACGGCTTCCTTGCCTTGCTGCATAGAACCCTGCAGCACACCGAACCCCAAGATCACTGGCGCATTATGTGATGTGCCCAAATCACGATAAAATGGCCTGATGGATACAGTAATGGCAGCCCAGGCACGGATCATGCTTGTGTGAAGCTTGGCACTGCCCTTTACAGCAGAGGTTGCAGCCATCGCCGCCACGACGAAATTCAAGAAGACTTTTTGACCAATGTCAGTGAGGATGGCAAACTCAGCTCACATGGGTATCCATGTCATACACACTACGGGCTCTGAAGGAAGCGGCAGTGCAAGAGCCTAAGCCTCTAAGGCCTGTCCTTTTTGCCACTTGGCGAGGCACGGACAGTGTGCCGGAAGAGTCGGGTGGGCATTCCCGGCAGAGCTCTGGATAATCCTAGCTTCACTTGAGCTGTAGTCAAAAACTCCTAGCATCCCTCTCAGTAACCCTATAATACTCCCCTATATAATCCCCTATGTAACCCCCATGAAGGAGTTTACACCCATTGTCAGGTTGGGCAATATTTACTGTTTCACCACTACCTTCACATGCGGTACTAGCATTCTCAATGCGAGGACGGTTCATTCCCAGCTGAACTTTTGTTGTTGCTATTGTTACCACTAGCGCGCTACCATTCATGATGGCTTCTATTGATACAATGATACAACTAATGCAGGGCCCTCATCGCAACTGCAACAATTTGAAAAAAAGAAAGACATGCTTTCATCTCCAGAATCATCTCTGGCCCATCTCTCTGGACATTCGCCGCACTTCACGCCAGTAGAGCCTGCGATGTATGTTTCAGCTGGGGCCAACAAAAGCTGGCTTTGACTCATAGAAGCACTGGCGGTAGCAGCTGTCATTCAATGCGTCATTATTAAACAGCTGCAGAAGTAGCAACAAATGTGGAGAGAACCACCAACATCATCACTTTTGATTTCCCATTCACAGAAAGTATGGGAGTGTCACTGAACCATGATGCAGCGACATAGAAGCAGCTTCGGATGCCACTCCGCCGCAAGCTATGGTCTGAAACATGGCACTGCTAGCCTAGCCGTCGCCGGCAAGTGCTGAACTCCCACGGGGACCCTCTATCCACCATTCTCTTCAAAAGTTTCATCAGGACCCAGGAAGCCACCGAATCCCCCCAAAAATCCTAAGGGGTGCGCACAGCGGCCACCAAAGAATTTCCGCAACCACGCTAAGATGTAAGAGGGCCTCCCCTCTGCTGCAGAGCAAAAGTGCTGCAACCCTGCACACACTTTGCTCCTTATCTTGGTTTCCATTCAATTCCACCCAACTCCTCCCCTGGCTGTCAATCATTCGACCGGCAGACTGGCCCCGCTAGCATCCGGTAGCTTCATGACAGCTGCTAAACCTGAAGCATCTGTACTAAGCACCCTGCCGTTTGCGCATTCGTTTCCTCAGAGCACTAATGGGATGGCTCAGCAAGTAGACTTAGCGCAACGGAGGAGAATGACAATGTCCGAAGCCGGCACTAGATGATACTCTCTTCCTGCACAAAGGTTTAGGCAGTAACAGTCGAGGCTCCCAGGAGGCCGTTGCAAAAAGCCGGGGTTGGCAGGTCCAGGCGCTGAGCCACACAATTAGTTCCTCCCCGGCATGCACTGGAGCCATCGGGCAGCAGGACGTCACATTCCGCCGCAATGGAGATACCCGCTTGGAAGAAGCCAGGCCTGAAGCAGTTTTTGAACCCTCCTCCTTCCTTGCACATTGCAAACAAACTCTTCGAAGCATGTGAGTCAAACACGGCCAGGAGGCAATGCCACCGGCTGCGCATGGCGGCGCTTGGTGCCGTTCGTAGCATTTTCAAATCCACCACGGCAGTCAACACCCTGATAGCTGCAGCCAGCGCAGCGCGCAAGGCTTCCCTCGTCGTTGGGGTTGTCGAGGATAGCATGGAAGCGTGGAATGCAGAAACAATCTGCCAGAGATGTTGCAGCCGGATCACTGTTTGAGTTGGCTGGACACTCCAATGCGCAAGTCGCATCATTACCCACAGTCGGCTTGTAAGTCCCGGGGTCACATGGCTGGCAACTGGAGGCCCCCTTCTTGTAGCCCGGCAAACAGATGCAGTCTGCCGCGCTTCTTCCGCCCCAAGCCACTGTTGTGGAGTTTTGCGGGCAGGGAATCGCTTCTCCAGTACCGGGGCAATACAGGCCAATCTCACAAGATGAACAGCCCGAGCCATCAGCGTAAAGTCCAGCCTGGAAACACCCTTTCGTACGTTGTACTCCCCAACTTGCATCAAAATCAAAGAAGTGCTAAGATGAGGTCATGTTGCTTGACACTTGCATTGTGACGGCGATGTTGCACCAACTTCCAGGGTAGATTTCTGCGATGGACAGCGCGTGCACGCGTCCATAGAAATTGCATCCTGAGGATCACTGTCGGCTGTGCAACAGAAAAGCAAAGCTTTGTCCTGGTGGCAATGTATGTCACTGAGATGCCACGCGTCTGAAGCAACATAGCAACGGCCTGAAACGATGTTAACTCTGACCTGAAAACTTGCATGATCATGCTCTTCGTTTCATTGCGCCCTTTGCATTGCCAGATTGTTCCACTCGAGCAACAGTTCTTCACACTACCTATTCAAAAGGCTACCAACTATCACGAAAACGGGGCGTCCTTGTACTCGCCCTTGACACAAGGCTCGCAGCCCTGCGTTGCTGTGTCGAAAGTGTAGCCAGGACTGCATTGACAATCAGCAGCACTGAGGACGGGCACACCTTGCTTGCGACTGGGGACTGGCTTGAAATTAGGGACTTCCATCCGAGTTACAAGGCAGATTGGACAGGACTAAGATAGAAAAGGGTTCCTTTCCTTTGCACAGGCATGACTCTTTCAAGCCCCCCTTTACTGCCGTGGTGCCAGGAGGAACCGACATCCGTGGTGCGCATTGCACCGTCGTGGAGGACACCGACGGCTGCGACTCAACCGCCAGTTCGATCCCCGCACTGCTGAGGGTCCTTAATGCAAACAAGCTGTGCTGCTTCGGCAACAACTCTGCAAGCATAAAAAAATAGTAACAAAAAATAATGTAATAGTAATACAAGTAGTAATAGTAGAAATAACCCGAATATACCTGTTTTATCCTTTTTTTGTTGCCCCCATATCTATCTTGAATGATGGCACGATGATTAACACGAGCTTGGCTCGGCTTGATGCCCTGGAGGGCTTCGAACTGCGTACCGCCTATCCAAAGCGAAATCCCATGCAGAATCGTGTAAAGGTCAGCACCTTCAAAGAGGCAACAAGCGTCGGATTCTGCTGAATGGCAGCAGTCACTTCGTTGGTGACCGTAGTGGCCTGAGTAGCCAGGCAGCCACCAAAGCCAAAAAGGCATCAGCACCAGCTTTGCTGTGAAACTGTGCAGGGAGCTCATGAAATTAGCTGCGAACACATGACATCTCAACACATGACATCTCTCGTGCACAAGGACCTACAAGAAAAGCTGATTCATGCTGATTCCACACAACATGCGCGAGAACCCAGTTGCCACACTGTCCCCAATTTCGGCCCTATTGCTAAGGTGGAAGTGAAGAGGATCACCTAAAAAGAGCTAGGTTAGGTCGGGCAGCATCCAGGTCTGCAGCGACTGTTGCAGCCTCATCCGGCGTTCGCTGCTTAATGGTGATGACGATCATTGATGCATCAAAAAGCCGTCGAAGGCGTCTGCCTCCCAAACCCAGGCCAACGAAATCCTTAGATCTTCGAAGGGAGCAAAATGTCTAAACTACCTGTCACTCGCCTCAAACTCAATCAGCGGGAGAATGCAGAATCGCAAAGGCTGTTGTAGATCTTGCTGGTTTGCAGAAGCGGACAAAGTTGCAATGGCAGGGAGACACTTGGTTCTGCAACATGGTCTGGTAGACTATCCGGTTTTTGTGAGACAGGAAAGAAAAAGAGAGACGGAGTCTCAGTTGTGATCAATTATGCACCCAGGCGCGTCACTCCAGTCCCCTCATGCAACCAACCGCAGAAACGAAACAACAAAGGAGCCAACAGGGCGTCATAACTGGGCACAAGGGGACAATTCTGCAACTTGCCGAAGAAGGGAGACAAATGGAGATTCAGGAGAGACTAGATGTTGTTTTAGAGACTTAGGGAGGCCGGAACGGGCCTCACCCAGCTCCATGCATGACTAGAGACAGGAGACGAAAGGGAAAATGGAGGAACAAGCTTGTGACAACAAGCACTCTCCAGCTCTTCTCGGAGAGAAGAGACACAATTGGGGAGACTGTCCAGGAAGACATGGGTCCCAGTTCCGCAGGAGGGGATGTGGAAGCAAAACGAGAGTACTGACCAGCCAAGCGTCACAAAACGTCAAAAATTTTGCGCCGGCGTGTGGTTCACCATGCGGCTTCTCGAAGACAAGAAGGGAGACAAGAGACGATGCGAAGAGAAGGGCAGACAACAGTCACAATGCTGAGACTAGGACTAGGCTCACAATTCTGCAATGAAGCACATCAAGCGATCTGATGATGCAGCCAATGTGCGAGAAAAAAGGAGCCAAGATGGACAGACTTTCTGGGATGTGCTTCAAAACACAAATTTCTGAAAATCCCCACAATAACTTGCTTGGGGCATAGAGGGCAGAATTGTGAGCAGCACACGGTGAACCGCCGAGCATGTCAGAACAACACGACAGCGACGAACACAAGCAAAATCATCTACAAAGGATCCGATATCAAAACTTGGACTGAGTTTTTCTTGCACGGTCCCGTGCAGCAGAAGGCACACACACCTCCAAGAGCCGAGACAAACAGCATCACCTACGGACGTCCTAGCAGATTGAGACTTGAAAGGTATGATAGGATGATCCTGTGCCAAGCTGCAATCTGAATGGCATTTGGATCCACTCTGGCACTTGCAGAGAACGTAGCAAGGAACATCGCCTTAGAGAGGCACACAGAATCCTGTCCCCTCTCCACCGCTTTGTCCCCATGAAACCTCAGGCGAGGCGCAATCAGCTGACTCCGAAGGCTCTGAAGGTCTGTATCAGCCGGGAGGTTCGCAAACGACATGTTGAAGGACACAGCAGGAACTTCTGAAGAGTTTTGCAAGGGAGTTTGAACTCCTGAGCTAGTCTCACCAGTCCCTCCTGCATCCTGCACTTCAGGCACGCATGCCGATCGTGCCACTGCTCCAGTGTCAAATGTAGTGTTGCCTGCGTCACATTGAACACACGCTTCAGCGTTGCCTGCTTCGTCTTTGTAAGATCCCTTGGCACACTCTGCACAATTGTTGGACGTTGCCACGAAATAGTAGCCAAGATCACATACGCAGGCCGCACTCGAGACCTTAGCTCCAACAGGGCCCAGATCTTGCCCCAGCATAGCTAGCTACTAGCTGGCCAAAGACTAATTCCAACCAGCCGCCGAGCCCCGCTTGAAAGTGGTCTGCCCTGTTGGACAGGCAAGTCTTGTAGCCGTTGCTTGGGGTCCACCAGCACAGTAGTAGCCACGTGTACAGGTGATGCATTGCTTCCCTGACAGGGAACATGAACAAGACTTGCTGAGGATTGCTGCCAACATATGCTGATGCATTGGACACAACAACACCTTCCACCCCCCATCCTGATAACCCCAGAACGTGAGATCAAATTTCTGCAAGTGCATCAAGGGCTTAATACTGATATGCTGCCTTTAACTTCTGCATCCTACCTGCGACCTGCCTGCAGCTGGACCCGTGGCGAAGGTGCCAGCCGGGCAGTTCACTTGCAGATAGCCCGCAGGCGCGCGAAAAGTAGCAGACGTAGTGCACCCTGCGATGAGCGGGCACCAACAGACGGTGTACAGGCCTGGGACCGCTTTTGCTGGAAGCTGGCCCAGCAGAACCTGAAGCCCACTGCTTCCATCCTCAACTGCAAGTGGGTTTTGCAGATCGGGATAGCCAAGGGACCCGACGGAAGTCGAGTTGCCGCATTCACCGACTGCAAACAGTAACTGGTCTCCAGCGATCAAGCCAATCCCAGACAAGAAGACAGTACACACGCTGCCGAGTTGACAAGTCGTGGTCTGCTCAAAGGGACCACTAGCCGTCATCAGCCCAACGGCTGCCTGAAAGCTTGAAGGTGCAGAACAAACCTCTCCCGCAGGCGATGGTCTGCAGAAGCACATGCGAAAAATCCCCGGCGCTGAGAGGAGGATACTGCTGGCTGTGCCCGCAAATGCAAAGTTGGTGCCGTCCGATGTTTCCATAATACCGCTACCTGGGAAGCCTGGCAAAGCTGTGCCTTTTCCGCAGTTGGAAAGGATCATCATCCGATCACCTGCTGCCATGCTGACCCCTCGTATGCCTGTGACCGCACATGCTTGGCCTACGAAGCACTCGCTCTCTTGATTCGTTCGCGGGCCCACCACCCTCAAGCGTCCAGCGAAGACCTGATAGTCCTCAGGGTTGCCACAGGCATCCACCAAGCCGCGGCTTCCTGCACACCAGCACAATGCATAGCCGCCATCATCGGCGTCAACGGACAGGTAGTAGTCCTCTACAGAACGCGAGGTCCCGAAGCCAAGAGCCAAATGAGTCCCATTACTAGTGAAGTTGCCTTTGCCGTCCTGATTGTCTGCGGAAAGCTGCATCTCGGCTGCGAGTCCGCATTGGTCACGTCGAACAGCAATGAAGTCATTTGCCAATAAGCCGAACCCAAGAAACGGTTCCAAGCCGAGACAGTCCCGGCCACGAACGCATTCAAACAAGTTCTGGCTTGGGCCAATGACATGAAGCTGGCCAGCAGAAATCAAAAAATTGCTATTCAAATCTTCGCAAGTAAGGTCACCGATGTTTGCACACCAGCACATATTGTAGTAGCCGCCAAAAGGCGCGAAGTCTTCAGCCTCGTCGCCAAATACATATCGCTTGCCACTGTTGCTGGCAAGGTCTGTGATCCCGCTGTTCGTAACGCTCGGAACTGCCACTTTTGCAGCACTGCAGTCTGCAACTGCCAGCCCCATGCGGTGTCCATTTTGAAAATACGATCCTGAAATCTCATCAACAGCGCAAGCACGGCCAGATATACACTGCCTCAGCTGATCTGGATCTGGACGAACACAGAAGCTCTCGTTCTGAGCGCCGCTCTGCCTTGTGGTTGACCCGTCAACACATGAAATGCAAGTGCTTGGCTTGGAGGCTCCTTCCTCGTCACTCCACTTGCCCGTCTCACACATCACGCAGGCTGCAAGCGAGGTCGCCTCCTCAGCTTCAGAGTAGCGCCCTGCTGGGCAAGGCTCGCAAGTGCCCATGCCAGCAGTGGAGAACGTCCCCTCATCACAGGAGTCACACTCATCCGCACCCTCTTCTGAAAACTGTCCCGCCGGGCATTCCATGCAAGGCAAATTGCCGACCTCTTCCTTGAATCTACCAGGCACACACGCCTCACAAGCTCCCACGCCTGTGCCAGTGAAACCCTTCTCACACAAGCAGTCAGACTGACTCTTGGCAGTGTCATCCGCAGTGGTCTGTGCTTGCTCGCAGCTCAGCTTGAGCCCTCCTCCAGGACAGTAGGAGCCCTCGCCGCATGAGGCGCACGCTGCAGGATCTTCGGGATCTGTGTTAACGAAGCCAGCGGAACAGGTGCAAGCAGCGTATGAAATGGCACCTTGCTGGAGAGTAGTCAATGGGATGTTCCCAGATGGGCATGCCACGCATATGGAATCGCCAACCGAAGATTTGTACGTGCCCACAGGACAGCTGGTGCAACCATCAAGCAAGCCTGTGCTACCAGTTACTGCAGGCTGCATTCCATGCGGGCACTGACAATCAGCAATACCGGTGACATACTCACCTGCTTGCAACCCCAAACCTTCTGGACACTGCAAGGTCATGGCCTGAACAGGTGTCTCAAAGTCAGGAACTGCTGATGCCAGCGTTGTGCCCGCCATCTCCGAGGCTATCCATACGCCAAAAGACAATGACTCAAATCTGCCTCGCATAGTTTCAGCAAGCTCCGGGTCGGGGCTCCAAGCCTGACAATCAATGTACCAGCTTTCATTCCACCGAACCCCAATGCTGAAGGAGGCACGTGTGCTGTCAGTCAGCTCAAGACGATCGGACAAGGCTTCCAATATGCTCGAAACGAAGTCGCTAGACGAAGCATCCAGCACGCGAAGTGAGCCTGAGAAGGTGAACAAAGCTGCCTCACGGGCAGCAAAGCTTTTTGTGCTGTTGCTGAAGTTGTTTGCCAAGAGTAGCAAATCCACACATTCAAAACCTTCCGGAGCAGGGTCAACGTCCAGTGTGTTCCCTGCACAATAGCACTCCGTAAGACTAGCTGCACCCGTAGAGGATGTAGTCCCAGGAGGGCACTCTCCTGGACACCCTGTCAGCCGGCCTGTGGCGTCCTGAAAGGCCCCAGATGGACAAGCAAAGCAAGCGCTCAGCTGCACGTTCCAAAAATATCCACGACGGCAGACGCATTCCTCAAGGCCTCTGGCTGCAGCAAAGCTCGTCATTCCAACTGGACATTTCTGCATTTGTGCTTGGTTTCCTCCAGAGCAGTAATAGCCGGGCAGGCATTCTTGGCATGTTACCGTTGCACCATGCAGCTCATACCAGCCTGGTGGACATTCTACGGAAAGCGCGAGGGCGGTCACACGAAAAGAGGATGTGTTTGCGCATGCAGGCCCACCTGCGCACCAGCACACCCACAGCTGCTCAGGCGTGCTGTTCTGGAGGGGCAAAAAACCAAGATCATAGTAGGCATCGCCTGTCGTCTCATTGTAAGATATTGCAACCGGCTGCAGCTGTGGGAAATTGATGGTGCCCACTTGATTGTCACAGCTCCCTGAAGGCAACAATAAATTGGCAGACGAAAGACTTATGCCCCGCAAGCCTGTCACGACACATTGAGATCCGAAGGCACAAAAAAGTTCCTGGCCAGAATAAGGTCCTACCGAGCGAAACAAGCCCACAGTCACGTTGAAGTCCACCCCTTTGTTGCAATACAAAGACAGGGCAGGTGCTGGGCGACACCAGCACAAGCGGAAAATGCCTGGAGATGACATCAAGTAAAGGTCATTGCCATCCGACACATTTGTGCTGTCAAATTCATAATATGTGCCCTCCGAGGTGTCCGCATAGCCAGGAGAAGGCAGACCATCAATGAAATCGCCGAAACCACACTGCTCCAGAGCAGTAATTCGATCACCTTCCAACAACCCTGTGGTGTACCCCACCAACTCAATGGCACATACCTGGCCCTGATTGCACTCAGCTTCTTCGCCAGTAGGCGGACCGTGGAGCTCAAGAGTCCCTATGCGGGCTTCGACATAATCGGTCACATTGACTGACACTGTCCCTCTCATGCTGCTGCAAGTCGATCCCACGGACGAACACCAGCACAAAGCATATTCTCCAGCTCCATCGTGGATCGCCTGTGGCGAGGTGAAGTAGAGAACCGTCTCGTTAGTTGTGCTGTTCTGCTCTGCCCTGACCTTCATCTCGCTGCCAAAAAACTGTGCTTGATCCAGGGTGCAGTCCATGCGACGCTGAATGAGGTCCTGGTCCGTCAGTCCAACGCCAAAAACTGGACCTGGCTCAAGGCATATGTGGCCTTTTGTACAGACAAATAGTTGATTTGGATATGGACCAAGCACTTTAATAATGCCCACATCCGTTGCGAACTTGTCTAGGCTGTCACAGGTCTCGCCGCCTACACCACCACACCAGCATAGAACGTACTGCCCAGGCGACGCGTCAAGCTGAGAAGACCAGGAATAGTTTGTGCTGCCCTGGGACGAAATCGAATCAGTCCCGAAGCCAGACACTGCCGAGGTATCCAGTGATGCCTCCGGCTCTTCCTCTTGCATCCTGCGCGGAAGGCCTCCGTAATCATAGTCATCGCCGTAGCCAGGGTCTGGACCACTGGGACCGGTGCCTGGCCCAGTACCACCGCCAGTGTCTGGTCCACTGCCTGGCCCACTGCCATCGGTGGTGGTGGCGGTGGTCGTGGTGGTGGTGGTGCCAGGCCCAGTGTCCGGCCCATCGCTAGGGCCAGGCCCAGTGTCTGGCCCATCGCCAGGATCTGGCCCGGGGCCATGACCGGTATGGTTGTCATCGCCTGGTGGCCCACCACCATCACCGGGAGAGCTATTGCTTGAATAGTTGCTGTCGGTTTCGTTGTCTGGACCTCCGCTGCCACCATGATGTGGGCTGCCACCTCCATCACCAATACCTGGCACGTGGCCACCACCAGTATGGTTGCTGCCGTTTCCATCATCTGGCCCACCACCATTACCAGGAGAGCCAGTGCCATTCACATCGCTTGAACTGTTATCATAGTCTGCATTGTTGGGGCCTCCACTGCTACCAGTACCGTCATCTCCGGACGATCCATAACCAAAAGCGCCTGTTCCAGTTCCTCCATCTGTGCCAGAATCGTCCGTTCCAGTACCTGATCCAAACGATCCAGTACCTGATCCAAAACCTCCTGTGAAGTCGCCTGTTCCGAAATCGCCAGTACCAGTTGTACCTGATCCAAATGATCCAGTGC
>CAJNIZ010001527.1:12376-24112 GCA_905231905.1 Symbiodinium pilosum
CAGATGATCCAGTACCTGATCCAAAATCACCTGTGCCCGACGATCCGTCATCCCCAGTACCTGATCCATAGCCCTCTGGTCCGTATCCACCCCCTGGCCCTGGTCCGTAGTAACCTATTGGTGGCTCTGGTGGCTCTGGCTCCGGCACGGCACAGGCCTCCACCTTAACAGCTACCTGGTGGGTGGACTCCAAACCGACACCTTCAAAGCCCGAGATTTCACAGACCTTGCCACGAACACACTGAAAATATTGGCCAACTCCTGGTTGAATGCACATGTCGATGCTTGTTGCACCATCCGCTGCTGTGGTCTGTCCAGGGCATGTCTCACACTGGCTCTCATGGAACAAGCCAGTCGTGTTGGAGTAGGTCCCTGCTGGGCAATTTGTACATGCATCACCCGAATCGGAAGCATACTTGCCTGCACCACACTCCACACAGGATGAATTTGTGCCCGGAATGCTGCCAGACGGGCATGCCTCACAGTAGCAATTGAAACAAGATTCCCACGGGTCCTGCGAGGGCACCTCTCCAGCTGGGCAGGCTTCACATTCCGTTGATCCCCAGTTGATGGCCACCTTCCCTGCAGGACATTCCTCGCAAGCAGTGCGATTGGAGTTCATAAAGGTTCCAGGAAAACACTGGTTGCAAAAACCACCTGCTTCTGAAACCTCACCATCTGCACAGGCACTGCATGAAGTGGCACTGGGGTCGTTTTTGCTCTGGCCAGCGGGACAAGGCGTGCAGTCATCCTGAGCCGCATTGGCTATCAGGTTCATGTCACAATAGTTGCACTGTGCCTCCCCTCCAAAGGATATTTTTCCAAGATCGCATTGTGTGCACTGGAAACTTTCCTCCCCAGAATAGGTGCCCCCTGGACAGCTGCTGCAGTTCGGGTCCCCGGCCAAAGAATAACGACCGGCCAGACAGTTGATGCACTGAAAACCCCATTCCGACTCCCTTCCTCTAGGGCACGCAGCACATACTGCTGTGCCTTCCGTATCACTGTATCTGCCAGCTGGGCATTCAACGCAAGCGGTTCGGTCTGTGCTGGAATATGTCCCTGGCCAGCACTTGTAACACTCTGTAGAGCCTTCAGTCTCTTGATAGGTTCCTCCGGCACACTCCTCGCACACGCCGGACTCGCTGTAACGCCCCGGGGCGCAATTCTCGCAGGCATCCTTGTTGGCATTGGGGCCTGACCCTGCAAAGCACGTCTGACACTCGGTTGACCCTTCCATCTCGGCAATCGCTGCTTCACATGATGTACACTCAGTGTTCCCCTGTGAAGCCACATATTTACCTGGCGAGCACTTGGTACAACGAGCTGCACCAGTTCGATTCGAAGACCTCCCCACTGGACAGGCTGAGCAAACTGCTTCAAGAGTGTGCAGTCGCCACTCGACACCATCATCTGCCAAGTACTTGCCGGCTGGGCATTCTGCGCAACTCACAGATGAAGCATTTTCTGCATATGTCCCCGCCGGACAGACCTCGCACTGTCCATTTTGCCAAAAGCGCCCCACGCTGCCTCGGCCGAAGGAGTTGCTTTGAAGGCGAACGGCATCTCACATTTTGCTGAGGTCCTGGCACTCTGAACACCTTGTCTTCTCAAACGACACACAAAACGCGCATTGGCAAAGCAGGGTGACTTCATGTCTAGGATTTGCGAAAAGAAAAAAGAGTGACATCCCCCGCGTCATGAAAAGTAAGTAGGCTGATTTCGTTCTCTTGTGGCAAAGGACATGCTGAGAAAATGCCGCCCCACTACACTTCAAGTAACTTGCAGCTATATTGTCCATAACAAGCTTTGCAGCTCTTGCTTCAGAAACGTTAAGCCACGGGGCTTTCCGCCAGCCTGCTCGAAGCCCGCGCAGCATGTTGACCCTGCCAGCGTATACTCTCCTTGGCACCGGTGATCTCGTAGGCCGCATGCTGAAAAACATGATTAGGATTTTGCCCAGATCAAGGCATCAATCAAGCATGCATAGCAGGGGGTCGAAGTCCAACATAGAAAGCCTGCACAACGGTGGGTATACGAATCTGGGGTGCATCTAAGCAAGCCCAGCCAGTAGCAGCATGTCCCACAACACACAAATCACAAAACATCCATCATCTGTTTTGTTGGAAGATCATGCCTGCAGGGAAAATGACCTTAGATGGAACCGACATTTGTCAGCAATAGGATTCTTCATCTAGGGTCGCTCATAATACCAAGGGCCTACAGAAAGTTACCACCGTGTGAACTGGAGCTCCACCACACGAAAGGATATGGCTCTCTCTCTTCTCTTTCTTTCTGTGGTTCGGGCCTCTGTCTCTCTTCTTCTTCTTCTGCAGCTAAGCCAGCCCCTACGGACTGACCGGCGCACAGCGCCGAGCCGCGGGCTGGTTCGCGTCCGGGTCAGGCCAGCACGTACACAGGCGCGCATTTCGATGGCCCAGAGACTAATTGACCTGGAAACTAACCATCCCCTAGGTACAAAGCAGCTATCACATTGCACCACCCTTTCCCACCTCTGGTTGTGAGACGGTAATGCATGCCCTGCCCCCGGAATGGACAACCATCTCTACAGCAGCGTGCTACAAAACGCCTAGAGATAAGTAGAAACTTGCAACCACCACACCGCAGTACGACATTGCCGGGGTCTGTTCCAGGGCACACTGCAGTTTCTGCTCATGACCTGGCACAGGAAGCCAGAGCGAGCGTGGGCAGCCAGAGGCCAGAAAACAAATAGGCTCTCTCTCTCTCTTTCTTTCTCTCTCTTTTTTGCCATCCAGAGGGCCCAGCAACCCAGGGCACATGAATGTGAAACAACGGCGTATGCCATCAGCAACACTTCAGGCATCAGCACTCATGAGCTGCGTCACCCGCATACACCACAAACATCCAGGGTTGTTGCAAGCAACCGCGGACTCATGGTTTCAGCCCGCTGCACCATGCGTCCATACCGCCAACAGCTGTAAGACCCAAGATGTACCTGCTTCGGCTGCAGTAAAGGTACAGTGCCTCCGTTTCCGATCATAGAGCATGTGCCATGCAGCGCCACTCTTTTTGCAGTGCCACAAAATCGATTTGTATGCCGTTCTGCATGTGGGGCCACCGGGGGGGGAGGGGTTGCAACGATATTTGCAGTCTTGGGCTTGCTGGTTGCACCGTTGAATCTTTTGCAATAATGACTGCAAATGGCCTTGCACCCAAAATCGAATTCTCTTATTGCCAAGACGTCGAAGTTCCCACCTAAACGCAAAGTTGGTGGAGATTGAATTGGGCTTGACCAATGAAACGCCATAATGCTGAAGTTCACCGTTGAATTCTCCAGACAGGCACTCCGACGGCCAAAGCAAGTCGGCGCTTCAACTTGTTCAGACTGCTTCGGACTGAAAAATTGCATGTGCTTTTCCTGGACGCGACTCAGTCTACCCAAACACTGCAGCTGCTGTGCACGATTTTCAGTTATGTTCCATTCTGGCTTGCTTCTATTTGAGACCATCAACATCACACATATCCTAGGAATGTGTCATAAACGTTTTCACAAGACATAGTCAACCCAAACAACCGTTCAGCAGCACGAAGCCGTTAACTTTCAATGGTTCAACAGTCGTGGGTCCGTTGATGGAGCAGCTGCGGCAGGAAGTGGCACCCGTCATGGATTGAAAGGTCCTTGGCTTCGCTCTCTACACCCCCCCGTTCCTCGCCTCAAGCATACACCCCAAACAAGGCCTGCTCAGAGCCTGTTTTTAAAACCTTGTCTGGGGGGACTGCCTCAGAGCCTAGTAAAAGTGCATGCAGCAAAAGGCATCATAAATCGAGGCCACCAGTCATGTAATGAAATGAACAAGTCTAAGAAGGACGAGGGTCCCGGAAAGGCATGATTCACAAGAGGAAGCTCCTGTTGGGATAGCTTGGAACCGCCCTGCTGGGCAGCTTTGGCAATCTGTTGCTCTGTCGAAATTGGCAGCCTGGCACCATCTTGCACTGAGGAGATCAAGCAACAGCAGCCTCGTTCAAAGTACCCATCTGGTGTCTGCTGGGTTTCCCACATAATACAAACATAAAAATATAGACATACAAATATGTAAACCTATATTAGCTGTCCCCTACAAAAACCCCTAAAGAAAGGCACTCTTGGGAAAACCCCAGCCAATGTCTGCAGATCTCTGGCTGAGGGAAGAGCAAAGTTGCTGCGGTACTCGCCAGGCTGAGAGCAGTAATAGCATGGAAAGCAATTGTAGCATGTCCTTGTTTGTCAGGGTATACGCTTTAGGGTTTAGGGTTTGGGGGTTTAGGGTGTTGCAGGATCTTTCAAGGAAACATGACAAACACACGCAAGCGTGTAAGATCTCAGACATCTCTGCTTGCAAGGCGCGAGCCGGCACTTCCAGACACCTGCCAGACACCAGACGGTGGCAACTCAAATTCCAAGCTAAGCTGCTTCTTCATAATAGCTTGACTTCCTACTGCAAGAAAAGCCAAACATGCACGCACCTGTGTGCAGTCCGCACTTACGTTGCTGGTGTCACTGCAACTGGAGCCGCATGTGCCAAAAAGCGCGTTTTGCGGATCCTGCTCGAAGGATGTGCCGTACCTTCTTTCAGCAAAAAACCAACAACAAGTCGTATCGGCATCATGCAAATGAAGGCAAAACTCCAATGGCCGATGCAGCCTTGGCACAAATTTATCGTGGTGCTCTTGGCAGAATCAGTCGAGAAATCAGCATCAATCGCAGCCGTATTGCTGCCAAACAATACGTCCCACAAGTCAATCTGGACAGTCTGCGGCACTTGGAAGAGCAGACTTCCTCTCAATCTGTAATCAAACCCTCCGGCCAAACCAATGACATACTTTAGGAGGACTCCCCACCCTGTAATAGTGAGTATAGGGGATACTAGTAACTATATCAGGGTCCTCTTATATTCCTATTATACCACTATTACAGGGTGGGGGGTCCACCTAAGACATACTGCTTCTGATTCTTAGCCTGCTATCCTAAGGTTCCCAGCGCATTCAGGCCGTGCCTTCTCGAACACCATGGTATTACAACATTTTTCTGTGGCTCATGTATGCAATGCTGATATTCGAGAAATAATCTTTGTACTTGGGCGGGCCCGATGTCTGTGCGGATTCGTTTTGATGTAAACAACTGTGCTCAGATGGTCAACTTCAAGAGCCCGGCCCAAGCTTCTGTGACCTGTTCTGGGCCGCTGCCCCTCCAAGCACTGCCAGTTCTACTTTTGACACCGGTTCTTTAGAGAAAAAACACCACATACAGGACCAGAGCCAGGGCCTGGTGCTGACCAAGTCCTGAAACATATGGGGGTTTCCCAAAATTAGGGGTACCTTTTTGGGGGTCCCAATAATAAGGACTATAGTATTTTTGGGTCTAAATTGGGGTTCCACTATTTTGGGAAACCACCATATTGGAATGTTCTTAGAGCTTGGCCCCGAGCTGGGCCCCGAGCTTGGCCCTGCTGCGCGTTTGCTGAAAATTTGGGGGAAGTAAGTGGTAGGCTCCAGGGTATCCACCTTGGTGAGTGGGAAAACACACCCATCTGCAGACAGGATGCAGGCCTGTAAGGCTTTATTTTGAAGGGCAAAGTGGCGTCTGGCAAGATAAAACTCGTGATCAAAAATGTGTGAAGTTGTGCACGTCGAGTGCTCCTTCAAGTGGCTCCACACCGACTTCCTGCAGGCCCTACCTTGTTTCAGGGGCGGTGTTCTTGATTTGTTCTCCGGCATTAGCACTGGAATGCCGGTCTCGTGGTGCGTCGAGTCATCATACCCTGGCTTCTTACACAAGTCCTGCATCCAGTGCTTAGAGGATCCCATGTGCGGCAAGCTAAGCCTCCCAGTTCGACTGCCACGGCTACCTGCCGGATATGTGGGGGATGGTTTGGTCTCGCAACAGGAGACCAGTTTCCCCAATACCATGGGCCATACACGTTGGGAATGTATTCAACCACCCAGAATAAAGCGTGAGGCATCCTCCACGACTGCAAAAGCACTTCCAAGCTGCACTAATGCCCTGAACTTGGCAAGAAGTAGCAGCACACCTTTCTGTACAGTCCACTCTCCTTCTCCTTGTGCCGTGTTGAAATATACTCCGCATCTGCGGAATGTGTAGCCTCATTGGCACACAGCAATCTAAGTTAGCGCCCCGCAACCCATCAACAGGAAAGCAAGACAAGCGACCTGCAGTTGCCTCAGGTCATGCCACAAGGACACAAAGCAACAAAAGTCACTCTAGCAGGATGCATGCTGCGGGCACAGGAGCCTTTCAGCCAAGGCTCAATGTCTCCCGTGATTGCTGCAACCGCACCCCCTCCGGAATTTGCCCTGTTGTAGGCAAACAAGCAATCCTCAAATAAGATCGAAGATGCATCCAGGGACCACCTGAGCTTTGCAGTATGTGTCCTGCGAATCTGAGGAACCAAAAAAAATCTGATGTGCATCACTCCATGCATGGGAAGGGACTGCATTCGCGAGTTTGTCAGATGTTCATGGGGCTCCACAGGAGACAAATCATCTACTGCAGCACGGGCCAGCTGCTTTTTTTGCTGATTCGTTTTAAGAAGGATGTGCCCGTTTCGGTTTCTGTCATGAAGGTGTCATCACACTTGGGTCTTTCCCCACATCCAACAGCACCGTAGGTTGCCTGATCACCGCTATCAGGTCCCGTCCTGGTCTAGCAGAGCACGCATGTCCTTCCACACTCCAGTTCACATGCAGGACAACAACGAACGGCTCAATGGCTTCAATCGACATCAGCACCCTTCGTCCGGCTACGGCTACGAAATTCAAGAAATCCTATTTGCGATGCCAATGAGCCTAAGAAGATGTGGCATTCAGAACCACAAGCGGAGAGTAACATCTGCCAATGGGCAAGCGCGGGCAAGGTCATGAAATGAAGCAATTCAAGTAAGCTATGGATGTACCTGGTCCAGGGAAGACGACAACGCAAGCAAAACAACAGCAGTTGCCACACTTTGGACGTACACGTACGCTGTCACAGGCATCCGACGCGAGTTACATGCAAGCAGTCAGAAACGACGTGAATTTCATAGCAACCTGGCATAGCAAGCTATCATCACACAGCGGTCAACCCTTAGCCATAACCAGCACATGTCTGAATTTTGAACAGCACCGCGAAATGACCGGCATGGCCACCAACGCAATTTGCTTCCGCACGCCAGTCCCCCTGTCTTGAACCATTTCCCAGCACAAAGAAGCATGTACACAAATTGGCTACAGCAACAAGACTGGTTTGATGCAGTCGAGTGAACCCCAGCTGACCCAATTGGATACATTCCTGTCGTGTTCTTCGGGGACTGTTCCAGCTGCCGTGGAGCTTAATACTGAACACTGCAACAATGAAGAATATACTACTGGAATCAGTGGTGATGTGCACGAAAACGTGATGGGTGGCTGCTGCCAAGCGTCAACACTCCTCCAATTCCGGCGCCATTGTTCCTCCAGCTGAAAGACATGATGGAAAACGGCACGCTCAACAGTGGGGAAATGTTGGGAAAACTACCAGCAATGTCGCACATGCCATGACCGACATGTAAGACCGAGCATCTGAAACTTCGTATTGCGCGCTTCCAGCGTTCCGGATTGCATGCGGACAACTCCTCCAACACTCGCGGATTGAGCATCTTTGACCTCAAAAAGAATTGAACGTCCGAACGTACATGTGCATATATACTCATGAATTAATGAGGTCCAGAAGTAAAGCAAACGAGCAGCCGTCATATTTTCCAGAATGAGCGTGCCACCCACCTCGAAGATGCTCCCTGGATCTCCTGGCAACCAGCATGTGCTTGACACACAGCACTGCAAACTCACCGGCACGTGTCCTGCATCATCCAACACATTTCCACCAGCCAAAATTGCACGCAATCCGCCGGAATAAATCTTGATTGTTTGGCCTGCACAACTTCTGAAATCTTTTTGCACAACATTGCTGACACTTGCCCTGAACAACTCTTGGTCCCGCACCGCTTTCAACCCGCAGTGATGTTGCAATGGTTATCACAAGCTCTTCGGGGATATGTACACATAACTCCGTTGATGCACCTCGAGGGCTGGCAAACGCGTACTGAAAGAGTTGTGCAATCGTCTCACATTTTTGGGACCAGTATGCGGCCAGGCGGCTAGCCACAGCGCTTTTCAATTCGAGAAAATTCTGCACAGACGCCGAATTGACAGACCTCGTGTTACCCACAAGTTAGCAGTATTACCGCTGACCACATGCACGTGGACACGGATCAGACACGAGGGCCCCACGCACAGTCCAAGGCATGCGCACCAAAGAATGAAAACGCATAAAATTGAAAAAGCCTATGCACTATCCCGCGCAGCATCGCTCTTCGACGCACTGCACCGGTTCCATGGTTGCTACAAGCACTGTGAGCCCATAGCTAGCTCCACACACGTGCAAACATTGTTCCACGTGATGTTTTTTTTGCTTCATCATCTTCATCATCTTCGCCATCTTCGCCATCATCTTCATCATCTTCTTCATCTTCATCATCTTCATCATCTTCATCATCTTCATCATCTTCATCATCTTCATCATCTTCATCATGTTCATCATCCTCATCATCTTCATTATCTTCATCATGTTCATCATGTTCATCATCTTCATAATCTTCGTCATTTTCGTCATCTTCATCATCTTCAGCATCTTCATCATCTTCATCATCTTCAGCATCTTCAGCATCTTCAGCATCTCCATCATCTCCATCACCTTCATCCTCATCATCTTCATCATCATCACCATCTCCATCACCTTCATCCTCATCATCTTCATCATCATCACCATCATCTTCATCATCTTCATCATCCTCATAATCCTCATAACCCTCATAATCCTCATAATCCTCAAAATCCTCATAATCCTCATCATTTTCATCATCATAATCGTCATAATCATCATAATCCTCATTCTCTTCATGATCATCTTCATCATCTTTATGACCCTCATGACTCATGACCCTCATGGCCCTCATGATCCTGATGAACCTTAACATCCTCATGATCCGTATGATCCTTAGCATCCCCATGATTGTCATGAGTCCCATCATCCTCATCCTCATCCTCACCCCCGGCCGCAGCCTCGGCCCCGGCCGCAGCCTCGGCCCCGGCCTCATCCTCGGCCCCGGCCTCCTCCTCCTCCTCATCCTCATCCTGATCCTCATCCTCATCCTCATCCTCATCCTCATCCTCATCTTCATCTTGATCTTCATCCTCATCCTCATCCTCATCCTCATCTTCATGCTCATCCTCATCCTCCTCCTTCTTCCGTTTGTTCGTCATCGTCGCATCTTCATCATCTTCCATTTTCTTTCTTTAGTGTTCTCCTGCCTGCCTTGAATGTGTTGTGAATGCGCTGGGTTGACACCTTACAACCTCTCACGCCAACCTGCCACCAATTCGCGGAAGACCGTTTCCCACAAACATCTCTCAACAACAGTTTGTAAAAGGACGATGAAAATACATGTTCTACTCGACGCTTCAACTCCCGCACACAAGCAAGCCGCCCAGCACACGGCAGACCGCACTCAGCGTTTTTCCCTTCCCCCTCCATCAATGAAGGCAGTTCATTGCCATTCAGCATAACATGCTACACGGCCCGTCTATTTGACAGGCAGGTGATGGCAAATGATCCAAAAAATGCTCATGCTGTAGTTCGTTGCTACATTGCCCATTCTTCTAATTTCCGCTGTGACCTGTTCCGCTTTCCACAGTTTGTGGTTGCCACCCCACGACATCCACAATTTCATTGCAAGGCCACCAGAAATCGATGTTGATGTCCAGCTTGGCCTTCGACGGATCATCCACCATCCTGCGGAATGAGAGGCTTGTCGACGAACACCACGGACCCGGGTTCCACGTCCTTTCTGGATCTGGCCGTGGTGTTTTGTGGATCTCCCTCTCCACCCCGATTTTTCCGCCAGCACTGATGTGACAAGCACATGGCAGACAGGTCTTAGCCATACAGGCGGCCGCAGCCAGACATGTGTCCACCCTACATGCATCATGTTACTTAGCTTCTTTGAAGGCAACCGCGGGAATGCACGAATGCATGGGACGCACTGGCCCTCAGGGCAGCCGGTATGCAAGCTCAGCACCTCGGTCCTGAGTTCCAGCGGTCGTGCGCGCCATTCCCGTACGCAGTCAGCACCAAAGCCGGGGACGAGGGGCTGCTGTCTCGGTGGGGATGCCGCCAGCTGCGCGTTTATGCACAACCCTTCCTACAACCCTAGACGCGTCGGTGCCGGACACCGAATACCACACCTTGCGCACGTTGCTGCCATTCGCGGCAAGGCGCTGCGCGTGCGTTGGCACTCGACGTATGGGGAGATGGTCGATCTACTTGCGCGCAGGTTGGCGTACTCGCCCGCGACAACGAGCTACGTGGTGCATGGCGGGGGCGCAACAAGCGTTTGTCCGCAGATGGACCACCTTTGCCTCGCTCGCGGCGTTGCGCACACGCGTGCTCCTTGCTCGACCTGCCAGGCGCGGAATTGCCTGACTTTTTGGATGGCCAAAAACCTGCGTTGGGCGACCTCCTGGCAGGGGGCCGAGCCGGCTGCTGCGCTGACCGGGGGACTGCTTAGCAGGATGGACCACTGATGCGGACGCAGAAAGGCCCGGGAAAAAAAAAGTTATTCAGGCTACGAGCAGTGGAGGTCTTTTGAACCCTGGAAAATTGAAGTGCACAGAATTGCAAGGAGCGCGGTCGCAGCTCACCGAAAGCATAATTTTGAACCGGGGTACTCACGCGCTTGTGTGACCAAGGACTTCCGCCAGGTTTTCTTCGCGGCTGGCGGCTCGCGATCGAGTCACTTGGTTTGTGGCGGCCCATGCGGCGCACCCCCAGAGGGCAAGACCAATTAGACACAATGTGATTTGTCGCAACTGCGCGGCAGAATGCGTCACCCATGATCAAGGCTCGCACACCCCGTGTCGGTTTCGACAACGCTACAACCCCACCAAGGCAGAAGGCCGGGACTATCGCGGCCGGGACCTGTGCACTTGCAACTTGGCGAGCTGGCGCACACAGGAGCTCCACGCAGTGTTCATCGTCAAGGAGCACGCGAGGGTGCTCCCGTGTGCAAACAGATGGCCCAGGAGCAGCGCCTTTGTGCGCCCAACGCGCGTTTGCAAGGAACCGGCTTTCGGAGAGCTCAACCACCGGCGCCTGGCTCCGGTTGAGCCCGCGGTCCATTTGGGCTAACGGGGGACGCCGCGAAGGGTTCCGCAGGGCCGCCAGCGTGTGCTTGTCCACACGCAGCAGGAGCAAAGACGTGAATGAAATGGCTGCTGCCAACAAATTCGCAGAGATGGGTGAGGGCGGCAGCACGCTCCGCCCGGCGGTGGAGATCAGCCTCTTCATCCCCTGCACGCGGTGCAGCCTTGTTGCGGACCGATGGCAGGGCCAGCAACGCCGCAGCGGCGGCCGCCTCGCGAAGCAGCTCACACCAGTGCCCTGCCAAAAAAGCACGCTCGCACTACCGCAACTCCTCCGGCGGAACTCGTGAGGCCTGCAACGACCAGCACTAAAAACAAGAGCCGTTGATTCTGTTCCTCCGGCGACGTTGCATCCTGGACCGCTGCCAGACCGACCCGCAGCGCTTTGCACCAGATCCCGCAAAGCTGGGGGGGCGACTGCAGCATGCACACTTGCTGGGCCAGCACTTTAAAACAAAAGAAGAAGAATAAGAAAAAAAAAAA